>JAAXYW010002177.1:0-16663 GCA_036851895.1 Orthonychiurus folsomi
CCATGGCGGCAATGGCACGAGCGGCGGAACTTGATGACACAAACAGGAGGAGCCATGCTTTTACATTACGAACATTTTACTTCCATTTCAAGGGCGGGCTCAGCCAGCCAGCATAATATTTATTCAGTCCTCCGAATGTCTTTGATCTGTAGCAAATAAGCAAAATCCGTATGCATCCCTGTGAGTGCACAGAACGCGGGCTCCCCCAATCCCACACATGACTTCCCACACAAAGCTGGAATGAGAAATTTTAACATTCCAGATTTATTCACAAAAAAAAACTCCCCAGAATTTCCCTCAAATTTCAACAGTTCAAAATCATACATTAAAAAATTTATGTCCCATGGAATTCCTCAAGCCATTAACCTGGTGGCTATTACAGCTACAGCTGTGGAATCTCCAAGTGCAAAAATGTAATGTAAAGGAATCCATAAAAGCCTTTATTTTTTCACCCAAAAAAAGTAGAATCCAACTTCCATTCACAGTTAATCTTCATCCCATTCTTCTCATTTTTACCATAAAATCTCCCCTGAAACCACCAATTTATTTGATCTCATCTTTCAATTCCGAGGATTTCCCGCCATTTAATCCTTTTGAATCCCTTCAAAAACGGAAGAAGGAATTTTTTTGTGAAAAGGAGCTGAGGACCTTAAGGAGGTGAATAGGAAAGGTCCCCAAAGAATGAACCCCGTAAAAGATATGATCCAATTCATTCAAATTCTCCATTCACCGGATGAGGAAGGATTCACATTACATAATTCTCCAACCCTTTCATCCATCTTATTCATGCTCAAGTGAACCAATTCAAGCACAATTAAATCATTCACTAAAACCCATATACCCGCCTCCTTAATATCGCCCCATCCATTCACCCGAACAGAATCCCACGTCCCCGTCTAAAATCCCCCCGCCCGAAATCACATGTATGTATTTTGAATTGGATATACTATGTACATGCACTTGCATAACACGGATGTAGTTAAAATCCATTCGAACCCCTACGCAACGCATGTACCACTTGAAAATTCCAATTTGACAGTAAAGCATCCATTACTCCAATTCCAATTTCCTTCCTCAAAAAACTTTTACCCCGTTCCATCTGTATCCCGTACGTAACGTACACATTATACCGGGGATTGTATTACACAATCCAGTTAATGAGAGCCACCCTCAAAAAATTCCCTACTGTACTCCTTCATCCGTCTCTAATATCCGTTAATCGAAACTTAAGTGTGAGATATCAGATTACATAGCCATGGCCCGTTGTACCCGTATCCCCACCTCACCAATGTGAATTTCCTATATATTTAAACAATTTAAATTCACTTTTTTATAATGCAGAGCATGAATTTCTCAAAGGGAAAACTGGACGCACGCCGCGCCGTACGTACATGTGACACAAGGGACATGACATGACTACTTAACACACAACATACATAAAGTGCACTACCCACAAAATGCATGGATGATATTGTCAATACACTTGTAATCCCCCCCCCCTTCCAGTATTTAATCCCATCACATAATATTTCAATCAAAGTGAAGGAGGGGGAAAAGAATACGATGAATAATTACAACATGGCACGCCATGTCTAATCTCCTATGCCACTGTATTAAAACATAGGCTATATACCATACCACTAATCTCAAATAAGGAGACATACTTGGAGAGGCGTGGGCCTTAAGACGACGAACGACGAAGACGTGGTTGTCAATGAGAATCAAACTGTAATAAATTTATTTGGCTTGACTAGTTGTTGGAATTATGCCGTCGTTGTCGTTCGTTTAGAGCGGCTATACGGCAGGCAGGCAGGAGACAACGAGGGTTTGTCTCAGCGGTGCAGTGCAGCGCATTAAATTGTGGACATTAATAATGGCGCTGAATTAATTTATGCACTTGGGAGTCCAATGTAGGAGAATGGAAAGGGTTGGGCTTAGCCCCAGAAGTCTAACTGGTAAGAAGATCACTCAATCCATATTCATTCTTCGTCCACGACCCGACGCCGTCGACGCCATAAAAATCCATCCATGACTTGATTTCTCACACTACACTATGTACAGAACGTATGCGGGCAGGATATTAAGTAAAACCTGACGAATTTCCATAGGAGATTTTGATTAAATTTTTAATTCTCAAATACAAATGTACAAGAATGGAGGTGTTCTTAAAGGAGAGGAAGGGACTGTTTTCTTTTTATTTAAAAGTTTAGCCGTTGTAACATGGAGAAAGCCCGTATGGATTATCCCTAGCCGTTGACCGTCCTCTGTGTTTTTTTTAAAGTTAAGCTAACATTTTGTTTTCAAATTTACGTAGGTTTAGAAGAAACGAGGTTTGCTAAATTCTAATAGTTTCTTTCTGAACCTTTACGCCAACAAGAAATTTAACTTTTAACAGAGTTAAGATTTTGTAAACGAACAGGCTGCTCTTTTCTAACTGGGCATTCATTTCTGCGTCGTATAACTTTATTATAAAACCGAAATATTAGAAACTTAACATTTAAACAATTATTTAAAATCCACAACTTCCGTTGTACATTGAGACAAATTATGTGGAGAAATCTACAAGGAAGATAGAAAACTCCAGTTCCTTCTACACACCAGATCCCAGATCTGTTTCCTTTCGTACCAGCCCCAGTCTCACACATTGTGAAGGAACCGAGTTACGTCTTTTTAGTTTATTAGGAAATGATTATCAAGGGAAGACTTTTTTACATACAGATACAAAAAAACTTGAGGGGAAGTTACCCAGGGACTCCTTTACATTGGGACTGCACAGCACTAAACTTTTTAAAAAAATACAGACAAACTCAAGAAAACCAAACAGGGGATTTGCTTCCCCTTGCATCTGGATCCCACTTGCTGCACTTGTGCATGCATGCATGTATGGTACTTGCTCACCATCCATACAAAACTAGACAACGTGTATGTTTCAAATAGCCAGAGAGAATCTCGTTTCGTCAGAATGGCCAAACATCCATAATGTGGGGACTTAAAGGGCTTCAGCCATACCATGCATACCCGAGCAATTCGTAATTAAAACAAAAGAATAATAATCAAATCCAGGAGTAATTACAAATTAAAAGAAGAGGAAGTCATAAAATCCATACACACATCAATCACAAAAACCAAACTTCTATTTCTTAGCACGCAATTAACCCTTAATCCTTGATTTGACTTCAACTTAACCATGACCAGCCCCTCTCGTCATCGTATCACTTTTCTTTAAATGGACTTCACTCCACAAATTCAATCATGGGCTCCATTCATCATTTGTGGATTGTGAAAAATAAAACTTATGATTTTCATAATCACAGATCCATAAATAGAAGCCAGTGACAAATGGATCTCTTGTTTATGGATAATTGGATAGTTAAAGCTGCACCTTTCTGATCATGCGCAGTCCAGTACCTATCAACGTCAAGGATACAACATACGCCGTCTTAAGATCCGTACTCATACACAACCACCCCCTACTTCCACAAATCACTCCAGTTACCAATACCAACTAATTAGGAAGAGGTATCCTACAATGGTTGGCATGTATTGTTGCAATACACAACACAGCACGCAACACACAACGAAGTTTTAACCATAAGCCATGCCATGCCTATAATACTAATGTATAAAAAATTGACAATAAAAATGTGGGGGCCCTTCCCTATGTATGTATGTATGTATCTCCCTTCATCATCGTATGTATGGATATATCCTTTTCCCATCAAATAAATTAAAACGCCTACACAACCCATTGAACATTCAATGGAAAATATTGCTGACATATCCCTGTACTTCATCGGATCCACGGCAGGAGTTCCTAAAGGAAAGAAAAACACAGGGGTGGATCTCCTTCCATTACCATTACATTGTATTAGATCCAAGTTTTTATATCATACATTGTAAAATCCTGTCGTAAGAAAGGGATTCAAAATATTTTATCAAGCCCAGACGATTATACCCAGACGTATAATTCAAATTGAGGATTTCCCTATGCTTGTGCTCGTGCTGTACGATACATGTATATCTCGTTCAATGCAAATAATGTTAAGTTCAAAGAGATGGAAACCCTCCATCTGATGCTCAGCAGGGGAATCCATGATTTGTTTAAAACTCCCGAAGTTTAACTGTTGAGTTTAAGTCAACTTTCAATATCATCACTCAAGTTTCTTTTCGGCCCTGGGTTATTTCATGGAAATCCAGCTGAGGAAGCTTTCCAGTAAAGAATTTTTCAGGGAGGGTTAGTTTTTGATCCTTTGATTTTGTGCATTTTTTGAACTTTGAAATGCCTGACCAGATCAACAACTATGATCGTATTTACTTTTTCAGGTTAATAAAATAATGTGTGAAGTGGATTTGAAATGGTGTTTCAAAGTGGTGCTTAAAATATTTAATTTCCTACCAAAACCTTTAGATGTGTTTACATTTTATTACGAGTCAGAAAATTAACATACAAACAGGAGTCGAAATAACTAATTTTCAAGTCTAAAAAAAATACAACTTTTTACACTTACAAAATTTTCAAATTCGTATTTTAGGACTTGAATTGGAAAAGAAAATGGAACACAAAACTTTAGATTAATCTATGCACTAAAACACACTTTTTCAAATTTTGAATTGGCACTGTATAATGTCATATTTTTTCAATTTGAAAAAAAATTAACATTTCAAAATACCCTTCAAATCATTCTTTCCCCTATCCGATGCTTACGCATCCAATTTCTTAACGTTGGAATCTCGGATGACATAAACTTAGTACAATGTTTCTTTTAATTCTCATTTTATAAAATTTGACCTTCAAATCATTCTTTCCCCTATCCGATGCTTACGCATCCAATTTCTTAACGTTGGAATCTCGGATGACATAAACTTAGTACAATGTTTCTTTTAATTCTCCTTTTATAAAATTTGAAGGGGACACAAAATCTTACATTGCAAAACCCCACCATACACCAGTATGCTTTTACCTACACCAATCCAAGTGTAGTGCACCCAAACCTGGACTTCCACCCAATAAAAAAATCTCCCTTTACACAAAACTCACCCTGCCCTGCCATGTACTTCAGTTGCGGAGCTGTCTAATTTATGAAAAGAACATTTAACCGTCCAGTTTAAAAAAAAAGTACCAAATCATGTGGGGGAGACGAAGGGTCCTCAATAAAAAAAATTCCAGCCCAAGCCAACCTTCCTCGTTCATAATAATTATTCAGCCCATCCCCATTCCAGTGTATATACTACAATCCAAATCCTTACCATGGCATGGCAAGACAAGGATTAAGGATTACTGTACGCATGAAGATCCAGCCCATCGCGCCCATCCACATAGGTTAAAGATATTATTTTTTTCTTCAAACCATGGAGCTCCCGCGGCTTCCGGAGCTTGTAACAAAATCCTATCTCCTCCCATGCATCCAAAGGTGAAAACTACTCATTATTTATTCCTAATCATTCTCCCAAACTTGTAATCCACCCTTCAATTAAAGACCTAGGATTTTAATATGGTAGGGTGGATGGTGTAAAAGTGTAAATGGCTTTCCCCTTTTTCCTAGTCGGGCCATGGCAAGACCGGCATTTCAAATTGTGTAATTGGGTGGAAATTGATAGGGTCAAATGATGCGGTGTAATTTGCATGTAACGTTCATGTGTACCAGATGAAATTAACTTTAAATACACTGGGAATTTCAGGCTAGAAATATAATATATGAACAGGTGCTGAAACTAGTTCTTTTTTTCAAAATATTTAACTCTGAGCTTTTTATTTTGTTTTCCAAAATGTAACAAGTTCAGGCATAGTTTAAAGTTTTAACAAAAGTCAACAAAGAAAGCCCAACTGTAACATGTTATGCATAAGTTTATTTATTTAAAAATAAACGAACGGCGTATCATTCAGCAAAAACAAATCAAAATAGTTGCAACAATTTAGCAATCAGGACCAACCACCAATTTCTGTGGACTAATTTCAAATTTGAACAAACGATTCATATTCGTAATTCGTTCGTTCAAAAAAAAAATCCACTCATTCATATGGAAATCCAAACTACATTTGAGTATCCACACCCAAAAACCCACTGCACTGCAGGAAATCCAGTCAACCCACAAACCACACACATGTGAAAATCAAGATTAGCTGTTAAGAAACTGATTTTAAAGAAACAGAAGCCACTAAGGAAAATCCATTAAAACCGGTCCGTCTGAATTCTTCCCCTCCTCATAATTAGCAATTGAACTCGATAAATTATAGGTTGAGGGGTAAAGAAAATAAAGGAGGCGAGGCCCCTGCGCTGTGCTGTGCTGCGCTTGCGCATATCCATTAAGTTCCAAAATTTTGTCAGGCAGAACAAACGAGGTTGCCCTTTCATAGGAATAAAAAAAAACTGATTCAAATCCACAACTACAACCAACTCGACTCGGCGGACGACGGGATCATAAAAATAAATGACAGGTGAAATGAGTCAATCGTTATTCATTCCCGTCAAATTCGTAAGTGTCAATAAACCGGAGCGGGCGGAAAAAGGGTGGAGGATTTTTTTACCCATTAACTCTTATGGTGAAAAACAAATACTGCAAAAAAAAATAGAACGCGTTTTCGCAAACACACAACACACACATGACTTGGACAATGAGAACGACTAAAGGCAAAGCAATTTCTTGTATGTAATCTTGGATCTAGTGACCGGTGTGGGATTTTTATCTAAAGTGTTTTATCTTAATTGGCAGAGGACACACGTATGAATAATTCAAACCCCTACGTACGTACGTACGTACGTACATACGGCCGTAATTACATCATGGTTTTTGGGCTGTGCTCTGCTGTACGTTTAATTTCAGGATCAAATTTCATAAATTCCATTCCATTTACATTTTCAATTAATTCAAATTATAATACATTGAAGTTTCAGTTCAGTTTAAAAGTAACACATGCAACAGCTCTAATCCCCCACTCAAGCGAAGCTTCCAATGCAAAAAAAAATGTATATATGTACAAATTTTTAAATTTATTATTCGCATGTTCACTAAAAAATCATTTCATACACTCAAAAATACAGTAAATAGGCATAACCAGCAAAAAAAAAATGTATATATGTACAAATTTTTAAATTTATTATTCGCATGTTCACTAAAAAATCATTTCATACACTCAAAAATACAGTAAATAGGCATAACCATGCATGCATTGAGGGGGATTTTATATCCATCAAATTGGGAATAACCATGACTAACGCAATTTGCCAATTATATTCGTTCCAGCTCCACAGGAATGCTCATGGTTGGGATTCGTGATTGTGTTTGTGAAACCGAGCGAAGCATCAAATCAACCTGTCATCGAGCCCCCAACCACAAAACCAACCAAGCGACTATTTACCTCCAAAAAAAATAATATATATAAAATAATATTCTGTCGTATGCCTCTCTTTTTTTTATTACCCACCCTGCCCATTTTGTTCCAATAATACTGCATATATATGTACGTACGTCGCGTCGTAGTCGTAATGTCTAAAAAGAAATTACAATTTACACGTTGAACTTCAGCAAACTTCGGCACGACGTGACCAACCGGTAGGCATTATTTTCACGAACTGGGCCTATAAAGAATTACAATGAGGCCCTAATGTCCCACCAGCACCCGGCCATCACAAATTGTAGTGGAATATTTTTTAAATGCTTTTAAAACTGGATTTGTTTAAAAATTATAATGTGAATTTACATAAATGCCACTTGACAATTTTAATAAATCATATATATTAAATATTTCAATTGAGTTTATGTGACGTTCATTTTTTAAAAAACTAATAACCCATATATAAATTGTCCATCTAATCTGCTCGATGATAAAACGCGTAGTAAATCTGTGGCTCGGATTTGCCGAAAAATGTATAATCGGATCCCATAGATTGGAAATGAATAAAAGCCTTCTCCATCGCGTCGGTGGGTTAAGCCATGAAAAACCAGGATGATAAAAATTCAAGGAATCCCGCACAGTGGTGGTGGTGGTGTGAAAAAAGACAAGGTCTCCTGATAAAAGTTTGGATTAAATTCAAATTATTGTTCTCAAAAGGTTGGGACGACAGGGCGCGGGCGCGGGGGACTTGACATGTCGTGCGTGGCATGTCACTTCACTTGGAATGAAACAATTCTTCCTTTTGCTACAAAAATTAACTGAATTACGGGTCATTCAAATCCACATATACGTAAATTCCAAAGAGGTGGGTTACAAACTTAAAAATCTTCATCTCAGGTGGGCCGGCCATCCATCCATCCCATTTTCCATCAACAAGGGAATACATATAAAATTAAAAGTCCCATCCATCCACTCACATTCCACTCCAATTGTTGTACATACATTTTTATTCTCAATGAAATCCCACTTGAACATGAGCTATGAAAAGGCAGTCAGTCAGTCACTTTCCACTCCCCAATCCTCTTTTAAATGTTTTATTTGGTTTGGACGACCCCTTATTAAGACAATCCCAAACTGGAATGAATTACATAGCCAAATTCAATTATTATTGTTTTGGCCACACGACTACGACCAAGAAAACAAACGACGTACTTTGAGAGATTTTTTGAGAAGAAAAGAACATTTCCTTCCCTTTCATTCAACTTTTAGCCGGGCGTACGGCGTACATTACAACATTACATTGAATTGACTAATTTGTGGAGCTGAGCGTGGGGTTGGGAACGAACGTAACGTACACGTCTTAAAATGGATTCTTTCCTATTCTTTTTAGTACTTCACAAATTTGCATGGGAAAATGGAAACATGATTAAATGTATTTTTTAATTTATGTAATACGAATTTTAAGTTTCAAATCATCCCTTCCAACTCCACCCTTACATAAATCTTACAATCCAAATCTTCTTATATTAGTTTGTAACTTCTAATTAACTCCCTCAATATTTCAAATTTCCAAAACAATAATTCATTACAATTAAAATATTAATACAATTCAATCTCTAATACACACAACACAGTCAATCGCACACCGCACGTACGTGTGCAAAAATTCCATTTGATTTCCAAATCCCCCTTCCACCAAAAAATGCACATCCACGGAATCCCCAAGGTCTTTTTTCCCTATACAAATCAATGGTGAAATTTTCTTGACAACTTTGGCACATCCATCCAGTCGTCCTCCATTCCATCACCATTGCATTGTTATTCACCCTCACGTACGTAACGTTACATACATTACAAACACATACATACACCCATGTGTCTGCACCCATTAATTCCTCAATCCAGGTTTGACTGACTGACTGACTCCTCTAACCCATTCACTATACATAATGTACATGTATGTGAATTATTAAGGTAAATATAACCAAGGAAAGATCCACACCGAATAGAGTACCATTGGATTTACACATCTTTATTTTATATTTCTCCATGCATGGATGAATGTACATCTCAAGTTTTAAAATTTAAGGAAGGAATTCCACACCACGACTACGACGTCTTTTCTTCTCATGCACTTTTAACCCTTAACCATTTACACATTCATTTAGATTTTACGATTCCTATTCGAATATCCAAGTAAAGTGAAGGAGACCTTTTCCCTTCACCTGTACGTGTACGTACAGAACCAACCCCAATCAAGGGCCCAGCCCCTTGTATTTACCAATCCAATCCTTTCCTCCCCGTTGTTAAGTACCTGAGTGAAGGGAAAAACACTTGAATGAGAGAGGGGAAGACTTCACACCGAGTTCAAATTACTATTACAATCAGGGTACACCTTTAGTACTCCCAGTCCAGTGCAAGTACACTTGCTCCCTGCATTCCATTCCACTACTCACTTAGGCAAGGGTACCCTCTGAGTCTAAGGGAAGGGACCCCTTACCACTTCAACTTAAATCATACTGGAAGATTTTGAGTACGGCAAGGCAGGTCTAGGAAATTTAAGGTGCATGCATATTGCTTGTGTTATTTGAACCTTCCCTTGTTGACTCATTATTGTTTAAGAAATCCACATGTTTGAACATTTTAGTTTCGGATCCCACCGTTCCTTAATTTTTTCTACAAACCTTAACCTGGTCAAATTTCCAGTACAGTACATATGAAATCCCACATGCCTTCAACATTTACTTTTTCCATTTCTTTCATGCATCCCCACATGCATGCATAATGTCTATTGTATTGTTTGGATCTTTCCTCATTGAAACAAAATAAATGTTTAGCGTAAGGATTAAAATTCAACCGAAAAAACAATATTAAAAAATCTTAAAAATCTTAAAAATCATAAATAATTGTGTAGTACTAAATGTACTGTTAAGTACTCCCACTACCACCAGTAGTAGTGCAAACCATTAACTTTTTAACAAACCTCCTTCCCCACTCATCACATTCGGATCGGAAATCTTAAAAGCATGTCTTAAAAAACATTTAAGTTCTCCGCCAACGTCGCGTCATCCCATCCGTAAAACTAATGGTTGACTTCCCCTCCAATTCCTCAGGGGACAAATTTGACATTCCACGGTACGTCTATGTTAAAAAACGCATTGGCAGGCAGGCCATAGGCATTAAAGACGCCACAGGGTAGAGGATTTTCACCCTTCTTTGTTTCAATTCACATTTCCCGTGCCGTACTTTACTTAAGATTTGAATTAAAAAGAATTGGATATCGGAATTTCCTTTCAAGGAATCCGGAGAAAGTCCCATGTGCTTAATACTAATGCTATCCGTGTCAGTCACTCGTGTAGTTAGTCCATGCCCCCGTCATCTCATCACCACTTTACGTGTGCACAAGTACCCCTCCCCTACCCCGTGTCGTCGTCGTCGTCACGTCATTCACCCGCCAAATTTAATTTCCCGTCAGGTCCAGGCCGGCAGCCGAAACCGACAAATATCCGCCCGCCGCTTTTTTTTCCAAGAAATTATCTCATTTTTTTAGTCATTTTTTTCATTCATCATTCATCGAACCAACTTGATTTCGCAGCGAGTACTCGTTCAGAATTTTACTTTCACGGCATGGCCGGCATCGCCACATGATGCGACGACGCGACGTAATGCATTGAAATTGGGTAAATTCAAAGGAAAAGTAAGTAAACTTTTTTGTTCGGGAATAGAAATTGGGGCGGCTTTTATGTACGTACATGTACTTGTACAGTTGACACCTAAGGAATTACTCATGTCTCCAGTGAGTGTTTTTTCCTGGAATTTCGTCATCCCCATCGTCCTATCATTCATTCATTTCCATTTTATTCTGAAATTCTCTTTATTTATTAGGAAGGGTTGAGTGAAAGCAAAGCACTCGATCAAATGTGAGTTTCTTATCAATATTTAATCAGTTGGATGTTCAGAGTTAGAATAGTACGTATGGGGGGATTCGAGGCCAATTTGCTAGACCCTTTTAACTTACACGGCACGGATTACAAAAAAAAAAACAGGCACGGACACCATCAAATAAAGCACACAATTGATTGCTTGCACCCTGTACACAAATTCACACTTCCCGCCTTTTATAACCTGTCGTACTGTTTTCAAATCCCTCCGAGTCACATTTCCGCGAATCCAATCATTATGTATTTAGTAAATCCATCCACCTGGTCCCCCAGGGGGGAAAGGAAAAAGCTTTCTCATTGTTAATAATAAATTGAGGGGAAAAAAGGGGGAAGGAAGTTGGCTCCAGCCGAGTACATGCGAATTAGTCTCGGGGAGGGAAAATTTCTGAATGACGACACCTACGTACGTACGTAACTTTTTATTTAAAAGACGACGATGGAGTGGAGTCAGTCAATCAAAATGGCAAACAAGACTCATTAATGACTAATCCATTGTTTTGGGGGTGTCAAATCACACGAGGGTCATTAAACATTTTAACATTATGAGGATTGTACGCATTTTGATTGCCACATGTATTAAATTGTATGAAAAACCGCAAATGGAATTTCCACCGTATTGTACGTTGTATATTTTTAATTCACTGGAAGGGAAACTCTTGGCCAATGTGCCAAATCAGGAAAATTGTATTTATATTTCCGTTTGTAAGTAAACCTAATATTTCATTCATAAGCTCATTTTGTCTGTCTTCCAAAATAAATCATTGGTTTCCTTGTTCAATTTGTACGCAAAAATCCTTTGTATTTCCCACTTGTTATGGACGCGACACCAGGATGCCACATTTAAAAGGGGATAATTCCAAAAATCCCTTTCAAATATAATCATTTTCAGAAAAGAAAGGTTGTTGCAACTTTGAAGTATTATATATATATAATTTTGTCTCGTCAATCTTTCGCTCGGCGTCGAAGAGAATAAAAATGTTCACCTTTTCAATCCATCAGTTTGTCACCTGTAATTACAGCAAGTTTCTGTAATCTGGCTCCGTCCAGCACAAGTCCACTTCTAAATTTCCACTAAAAAAATACGACTTCTGACCTAAATACCTTCAACTCCAGGTCGCGCATGCGTAGTTGTACACTGAAGTAAATATCCTTACTTTTTTTGCTCCTACCACGACGCCAAATCAATTTAAAAGGCAATTTACAATATCCCTAGTACTCAGTAAACACAAATAATCAGACTTTACTACTACTAAAGTCAGTCAGTCTGTCTGTCTGTCTTGAATCCCTTGCCTTAAGCACTTTACTCGCGCATCTCACGTTACGTTACGAGAGACGAACATTTGATTAAACCAATTCAACTCATTCCATGCATCCATTTTATCTCCTTCAAAAGTCCATCCACTAAAGTTCAGAGTTTCACGGATTGAACGTCCGTCCGTCCACTTTGAAAAAGGTGATAATTTCAAAAGAAATACTTATGTCTTATGCTATGGCATGGCCAAGACGCCAGTTAGTTTTTTAAGATGTTCCTTCCTTCCTTTCCTTTCCATATGATAGGATTTCCGCATGTGACGTAATGTAATGTTTAGACGAGACGACGACGGCACAATAACATAATGAGATATACCCTCGTGCCTACATGCATGCATGACACCAAGGAAATATTCTCAGTTATTTTTAACATACATAACACTCTGTCCACGTCCCTAGTCCTACCAGGTTAAAAAAGAAAACCCCAACCGGATATAAAAATCGACTACACTTTGATAATAAACGAAAGCACATTTTTTTCCCTTTTTGTATATGTACAAATAAGCAAACGGAAGGTCCGGGGATGTACATATGTATGTATGTATAATATATACAAATACATATACACTCCATTCCGTATGGTCATAAATTACACACTTGCTTTCATAGCCTAGCTTGGCGTATCCTCGACACACTTCATCATTCAAAAAAATACAGTCCATCCTTCCCTAAAAATTCCCCAAAACACTTCTTTCCTTCAGGTCATTTCTCTTTCCTCAACCCAAGGAAAATGAAATTTAACTTTATTTTCTGGCCAAAACCGGCCACAAAGAAGCATTTTTATCTTAAATGCAAATCTTAAAAAGAAAAACTTGTCGCCCTCAGCGTTGCAAGGTAAAAATTGAACCGGAATTAGACAACAATGTCAAATGTCAATCCATTGCATTCCAACGGTCATGTTGCAAAAAAAAATATCACCTATTCTTAATGGACACACCCACAATCCACAATCAGTTAAGCAACTATGTACGAGTAGAGTAGCCACAACCAAAAGCTATACCATGGCATGCAGTGAAGTGAAGTCAAGCGTTTAACATATCGCCAATTAATTTGATTTAATTTCATTTCATTAAACAAAGAGGCACACGCACACGTTGTGAGACCCAGGACAGCTGGGAAATGAAGGGAAAACGAGTCAAGGAAAAATTGACGCAAACGAAGGACTTAATTAGTCTGTGTAAATAAACAATGGGAATGACAATGGTAAACAAGAGAAATGATAGTCGTCGTAGCCGTTCCGTTCCCTCCTTTGAGTTAGAGAAGAGATAAATTAAAATAAATGGTGCGGTTGGATCGCTTCGTCGCATTACGTACGTACGTACATACGCACCCATTACTACTACTAAAAAAAAGTATGTTTTTAATCTGAATTATGTCCCATGGCTGGACGGACGGCAAATGGAAACGTGGTGGATCCTTCAATGCTCTTCAACTTTGCCAATTAGACCGCAAATGTGATAATCAGCACTGCACTACTGGATTGCATGGGCTACCATGCGTTGCGTCGCGTTGTAGTCGTCGTCGTCGTACGCATTTTGTCTCTTAATCCCATCTCTCGCCTCCCCTCATCAACTTTGGTATTAGTATCAAAATTAATTTTTATGAACTTAAAACCCTTTGCTTTTGCCTTTCCCTCACCCCAGGCTTGTATCAGCTCCAGTTAATCCATTGTAAATAAATCAGGCGGCCATTTCCTCCTCTATAAATGCGAATGTTCATAAAAACCTATGCTTTTGCTGGCACAGTGCACAGAAATAAAATCAAAATAAATGTGATAATGGATAATCATGTATGTATGTAATGTATGTATGTCTGTACGTGATTTATGAGCTCTGATTTTATGTAGTATTATCCACCCGGAAAAGTGCAAAATGATGTGAGGATTGTCCCATCCACTGGCCAATCACATGGACATGTGTCCACTCTCTCTCAAATAAATGAATCCCACCCAAAAAGCAATCAAATTAACGAGAAAATCTAATCCTTTATGCTACGACACAATCCCGAGAAAGCCTAAAAGAAGTCAGTCAGTCCTTCGTTTGACAGTAGTAGTCGTACGTTAAAAACTAATACTAATCTGCAATACTAATCACAATGAAAGCATTGGCGACACCTTTTCACATTTACAGCCATGAGGCAGGTGGGCTCCGATAAAGAGTCGTGTGTGTGTGTGTGGGTCATTTCCAACACCTGAAGATTCACCATTCATAATCTTTTACTACAAACACACACACACACCCAAACTCACAACAAAAATCAATCTGGCCAAGGAATGGCTTAAATTAGTCAAGGACTAGCCCTTGGCGTAGTTTCCCCCCTTGTTATCTAATAAGAACGAAAGCCATGGATCGTCGTCCGTCGTCTCCGGTCCGCGTCAACCTGTCGACCACTTTACTTTTACGTACCTAACCCAGCTACCTACCTGCCATTTCAAAATAAGAATTCAGAGTAAAAGATAATAACTTAGGACTGAACACTGAAGTTGATGGACATGCTACTACAGTCACAGCCATCCTAATCCTTGCTCTGCTTTGCCCTACCTGTCTCTAGCAAAATTAAGGTCTATCCAATCCAAGATGACGGACTCGACTCCCTCCCCTTAAAACCGGACCAGTCATTTCTTTGCTACCAGGTAAAACTATACCAAGTCTGATTAGGAACTAGACGGGAATTTCCACCATTTCCATTTTTAAAATGTGATTTCAGGTAAAATTCGTCGTATAGTCCGCAAGGATTTTGTCTAGGCAAGACAATCCGTTTAAGCGGATTACCAACACATCCGTCACTCAACCCCCAAAAATCCTAAACATTGAAATACACTTCCCGAGGAAATCGTAGCTTAAACCCCTTACCTTTAAATTGCATGCTACTTACTACCTGTACCCTATGGCCCTTAACTGTTACTTACTGTTTTGTCACTTCACTGGAAGTAATGGGATGCAGTGTACACAGACACACGCGCGACGCGCCTGTAATATTATGGGAACTTTTCATTCTAATTTTAAAAGAAAGTTGAAGAAAATCTAAATGGTTGACTTCAAATTAGAGCAGGAGCAGTGGAAAAGCCACGAATGAGGACGGGGAGGACGTGATTTAAGCAAATGACTCGAGAAACTTCCATCAAATTAAATTAAATTAAACAATTCGAATTTTTTTTTGTATACATAGGGAAATGGGATTGACTCGACTGACAATGTGAATCTCACGGACGGACGGACGGCTCACACGATGAAATTGTCTTTGGAAGTCTATATTAGGCACACACACACACACATACACATGGCTTTGGAAGCTCATCAATTTGCAATTGCTCTTCCTTAAAAAATAGTTGTATTTCCCTTTGCCATGCCATGCCATGCATTAGAGTTTTCAGTGCTGTAAAAACAAACACACAAAAAAGTCGACATTCGACGCACACACAAATGTTTAGTGCCTTCAAGTCGTTGTGTTGTCGTCTCCGTAAATCGTAAATTCCACAAAAAGAACACGGAGAACAAAAAAAAAATTAACTACAAAGCTCGGCTTTTCACCCCCAATTTATCATAAACACTGCACTCCCTTCATTTGGAGGGGGGAACAGCATTCGTGCTTCAACAAAAAAGCATCAAAAACTTTGGCTTTATTATTGTATTTTGAGTGGACTGGACTTGTACAATGCAATGGCCTGTCCAGTATTAGTCATTCACTCATTACCATATATATGGAGAAATTCTCATAATCTTTGCTGCTGTGGTATGTTATTCGTATTCCTCTCCTTATTGTCAAACAGCATAGCACAACACAGCGGTTCGTATGATTCCGTTTATCACATGATATTTTATATTTTACTCTCAAATTTCATAATTCCCGCCGTCTACTTCCTCAATTCGTACGTCGTACTCGTACGGGTCAATAAACCAAATATTCTAAGAAATACTACATTTTTCTCAAGTCAGGATTATATTTTCCTTCATTTCAAAATCCTTTAAATAATTTAACATGGAAAATTCCCTGGCTTTGAACGTACGACGTACCTTGTCGACAAATCCACATGCGTACGTACTTGACAGTCTTTTCATGGCTAATAATATAATGGCTA
>JAAXYW010002178.1:0-16659 GCA_036851895.1 Orthonychiurus folsomi
GGTAAGAGTATGGAAATTTTTACATATTAATGCCATTGAATTTAGAATATGACGTTTTTTAGGGTTGATTTGTACCGATCAACAAACGCTAGCTATATAGGAGGTGATTTTGATCTCATTACTGTTGCTGGTGAATATCAATCCAATTACCGACTCCGGGTGAAGGTCAGAATCTTTTAATACAAACATTGCTTGTAATAAAATTAAAATTATTAAAATTATTAATATTCAAAGTTTTACTTTTGTTTAGATTACGAACGGAGAAAACAGATTTGAAGTCCCTTTGAACATAACCCAATTGAGCGACGGAGCTCCAAATCGTCTGTACGATGTATACTTGAGTAGCCCGGACGCCGTGTTCTCCTTCAAAATTGTGCGCAAAGCAACTGGAACGGTTTTATTCGACACTTCCTTGGGTGGGTTCACCTTTGCGGATCAATTTCTTCAGCTGACAACTCGGTTGCCAAATCGAAACCTCTACGGCATTGGTGAACCTCATTGATTTTCTTAAAATGTTTGAAAGGCTAGATTGTGTAAGACACTATATATTTTCAAAAACAGGGGAGAATGAGCAAGGATCTTTTCGGCATAGCTTCATGAATTATCGCAACTGGCCCCTTTATGGCCGGGACGAACCTCCAAATGTAAACTGACGATTATTTAAATTCCATTTAAATTCTGAATAATCGAAGCATCTAACTTTTAGGGTAACGCAAATCTCTACGGCGTTCAACCCTACTACACAGTTCTTGAGGATGACGGCAACGCTCACTCGGTTGCATTTGTTAACAGCAATGCCCAAGGTCAACCACCATTGTTTAATATTATCTTCAATGTTATTAATTGGCACACGACTCATCCTCGTGCAATTTTTTTTATAGAATTTCAAGTGCTTCCGACCCCCGGACTCTTGTACCGAACCATTGGAGGGATTTTTGACATGTATATTTTCCTTGGACCTACACCTGAGAATGTTGTCCAGCAATACACAGAGGTAATTCAATTAAATGTATGAAATTAACACTGCCGCGTTTAAGACAACCCATGGTTGTAATTTTACCCTGTTAGGCTGTAGGGCGAGCCAGCATTCCACCTTACTGGGCCCTTGGTTTCCAACTATGCAGATATGGATACAATAATTTGGAAAATATGAAAGCTGCCGTGGATAGGACAGCTGGAGCTAATATTCCACATGTGACAATCAGATACAATTATGCCTCAAATTAATTTGCGTTGTTTACATTGTTTACCACAATTTCTCACACTAGGACGTTCAATACGGTGACATTGACATCATGGATCGAGAATTGGATTTCACGTACAGCCCAGACAGGTTTGCTGGCCTTCCGGAATATATCCGAGAATTAAAAACCCGTGGAATTAAATTTGTCACAATTCTGGTAAGCATTCCATTCCTCTTATTGTTGAATTTCCAAGGGAGTAGGAGTAATATTGTTCTTTTGCAGGACCCTTGCATCAGTATTGGAGAACCCGCTGGTACATACCGACCTTTGGAATTGGGAAATGAAATGGATGTTTGGGTCATGAAAAGTAACGGTCTTCCAGTCATTGGAAAAGTTTGGCCAGTTGATCCAGTTTATTTTCCGGACTACTCCAAACCTGCTACAAGAACTTGGTGGATAACCTTGATTAAGGAATTTAGGGAGTTGTTGGATTTTGATGCATTGTGGATTGTATGCAGGCAATAACTACGTACGCTTACATTACATTGATTTTAACAAGCCATTTTTTGAAGGATATGAATGAACCCGCGAATTTTGTCGACGGCGACTTGTATGACGGATGTTCATCAAATTTCTTGAACGAACCGAAGTATCTCCCCAGTAAGTATTTTTCCATTTTTATTTTTGTTAATTGAATCTTTGTCAAATGTGTTGTTTGGGAATTAGAAATTCGAGGTGATAAGTTAGCAAGCAAGACACTTTGTGGGGACCACATTCACGCCGCTGGACTTCACTACAATACTCACAATCTTTATGGCTGGTTTGAGTCTGAGCCTACGTTGGCGTAAGTGAGACATACTTGTGTTGTGATTGAAACCAGATGATTAATTATTGTTTCTTTATTATACTGCTCTGTAGAGGCGTCGAAGAAGCATTCAATCATCAAAAGCGTGGGTTTATACTATCCCGTTCCACTTTCTTAGGATCAGGCAAATGGGCGGCACATTGGTTGGGTGATAATTGGTCCAAATGGGATAATCTACACTTCTCCATCATCGGCATACTTCAGTACAATCAATTTGGAATTCCATTTGTTGGAGCTGATATTTGCGGTTTTATTGGAGATTCCAACGCAAATTTGTGTCAAAGATGGATGGAATTAGGAGCATTTTATCCATTTTCTAGGAATCACAATGGCTTGGGATACTTGGTGAGCACAAATTGAATGCCAAATCAATTGGGTTCAGCTATCTGATCCCATTTGTCATGATATCACATTTTATTTTAGGATCAAGATCCAGCAGTGTGGGGCGTACCTGTCGCTGAGTCATCAAGGAGAGCCTTAGAAATCAGATACACATTGCTACCGTATTTGTATACTTTGTTTTATCAGCACTACACCAGTGGGAATACAGTTGTACGGCCACTTTGGCACGAGTTTCCGAATGATCCAAATACACATGGAATTGACAGGCAGTTCCTTTGGGGTTCTGGTGAGGAAAACATTTTCAAAATTTGAGCTCGATATTTTTGTAAAACTAATATTTGAAACTCTTTATATTCCAGGTTTCATGGTTTCTCCAGTATTAGACGAAGGCGCTGTTTCAGTTCGTGCGTATTTTCCAAATGAGAGGACGTATAATTACTACGATGGTGCTGAAGTAACTACTCGTGGAGGTCAGCTAACCCTTAGCGCACCGATGAGCTACATTCATCTACACGTTATTGGTGGAAACATTTTACCAACACAAGATCATGCCATTACGACAGAACTGGCAAGAAATAAGTCAATGGGACTGATAGTTGCACTGAATGATAAACAGGAAGCCAAAGGTGTTCTCTATTATGATGATGGAATTTCGCCAAGTAAGTAGCCAAGTCGAATGTAATGTTGCCAAAATCCTGAAATCTAATTTGAATTGAAATTTAGACCCCGTGGAGACCGGAAACTACTTTTTGGCTGAATACACGGTGGTGAACAGGAATTTGACTACCAGAGTAATTCGTGATGGATATGCAGACATGGCGCTAAAGAAAATTGATAGCGTCCGATTGTTTGGCGTTGGAGGGGTGGTCAGGAGTATGACTGTAGACGGTGTGCCACATGCAGATTTCCAAAACAGTGGTGGCGCAACAGTGACTATTAGCAATTTGAATCGGATTGCGAACTCTGAATTTAATGTTGTTTGGGTATTGTTTTGAAATTAGTAGGCGAATTTAAGGCTTATAAGCAGTAATTTCTTCAATCTGGCTCAGCATTGTATTTTAGGCAAAGAGTTTAAAAAATGAGGCTTTAAGAACGCATTGCATTCATTTAACAGCAGATGCATTATATAAAGTTAATGATTTCCATGCAAGAGAACTGGTTTATCCTTTCATAGCACACCTGTGCTGTATGCATGCTTTTATTATCTCAATTACGCTAATGGAATAAATTTCAAATGATTGATTTGATTCCGAGAACAAATTATTGATGACTTCAGAATATAAGATGAATCCAATCCCTCTCCCCACACGTCAACATATGCATGATTGATTAGATCAGCGCACATGGAGCAACATGTTATCAGCTATGGAAAATATTTGCCAAGCACTTGTGCCGAATGTTAGAATCCTCTAATGAATGTAACTCTGAATTTCATTTCGCCAATTGCATTACAATTATTTTGCTTCCTTGCTGGGCTTGCACTTAACTTATAGGACGTTTATTGCAGTTTGCACGGCTTGCCCTGGATGAGCACGAGGACCCGCACGCTAATGTTTAATGATATCATTAGGGCATCTGAAGTGCCGCTTCTCTTGTCGAGCCAGTAGAATAATAAGTACATGGCGACAGATAAGAGCATTCGATTATAAATTCATTGCAAATGTCACCGGTACCTATTCGCCGCTGTATAGGTTTACTCAGAAGCAAAACTGACGCCACGCAATGATGGAGAAAATAGGGTTTTTTGCTTTTGGTCTGCTAGTTATTCTAGCAAAAGGTAATTTCTGCAATATTTGAAAGTACTTGTATTTTCATGCATTTTTAATCCTTTATTCAGCAAGTTCGCAAGACATCTGTACCACAATTCCTGCATCTGAGAGAATCGATTGCTACCCAGAGCCATTTCCAACTCAAACCCGATGCACCGCACGGGGATGTTCATGGTGTCCCACAGGAGGTGTGGCAGGAGGTCCTTCTTGTGTTTTGCCAAAAACCTACGGTTATAAATTTGATTCACCACCCTCAGCTTTACCCAACGGCTACAAGCAAGTTGAATATTTTATAAACTTTTACTGATAGCGGAATCATTGGTAACCTTTCAAACTTTTTTTAGCTTCACAATTAAAAAGCAAGGAACCCAAACATATTTTGGTGGAGACGTTTCAGAGGTTCGCGTTATTATTGAGTTTCAAACCAACGATCGTCTTCACATCAAGGTACTGCGGATTTGAACTGAATTAAGTTTCTTGGAAAGCTCATTTGTTAATATTTTATGTGTGTGTGCTCAGTTTGTGGACAACAGCGCCCTCAGATTTGAGGTCCCCATCGAAATTTACCCCGGCACACCTGCAAATGCAAATATGAAATACGAAGTCAGATTCGTTAACGAACCGAGTTTCTCCTTCCAAGTGATTCGAAAATCCACGGGAAGAATCTTATTTGACACGTCAATGGGTGGCTTTACATTTGCAGACCAATTTTTACAGTTTTCGACAAAATTGCCAAGCCGGAATCTTTATGGAATCGGTAAGCTTTCGTGTACTAGCTGTCCAGCCCGGAACATTTAGCGGCAGATCAATCACAATTCGAAATCAGATCACTCATGGCTATCTAATTTTGAACACTTTAGGTGAAAATGAACAGCACTCCTTCCGCCACAGCTTTGATAATTACCCAAATTGGCCTCTTTATGCACGCGATCAACCACCAGACGTACGCAGCCTTTTTCATTGATTACAATTTAGCGCTAACGCTAATTGATAATAAAATTTGTGACTAAAATTTTCTTTGTCGGTTTTAGGGCAATGCTAATATGTACGGAGTCCAGCCCCATTACACAGTCGTTGAAGATAACGGGGATACTCATGCTGTCGCAATTGTCAACAGCAATGCACAAGGTCAGGCTTTAAAGTTACAGCTAATTACTATTTGATGTTAAGCACTTGAAAATTTTGAACGCGTGAACCTTGGTGCGATGGCGGAAGTAGCATGTACCTTATGTCCAACTTTTAATTTCAGAATTCACAATCCTGCCAGCCCCAGGTATACTATACCGAACTATTGGAGGCGTTCTTGATTTCTATTTCTTCTTGGGCCCATCTCCTGAAAATGTCGTTCAGCAATACACAGAAGTATGTCAATTTCTGTATTATTAACTATTAAGCTTGTCTGGTAAAATTTAAGAGGATACTCAATTTTCATTATTATTTTAGGCCGTCGGTCGCGCTCCAATTCCTCCGTACTGGGCCCTTGGTTTCCAGATCTGCCGGTATGGGTATAACTCCATTGGGAACATGATAAAAGTCGTAAATAGGACAAGAGCAGCCGGAATTCCACACGTAATTGTGTTACTGCTTTCGAAGCTAATGGAACTTTAGTTTTAGAATGATTTATTTTCTATTACAGGACGTGCAATATGGAGATATCGATATCATGGAACGCGAGTTGGATTTTACATACAGTGTAGACCGTTTCCCGGGTCTCCCTGAATACGTAAAGGAATTGAAGACGATGGGAATTAAATTTGCAACTATTCTGGTACGCATGCTATTATCGAAGCATTCCCTTATTATCCTAACGGTATTCAAAATGGATATTTTGCACTTTTAATAGGATCCGTGCATCAGTATTGGCGAACCCGCTGGAACATACCCACCCTTTGAATTAGGCAAAGATAAGAACATTTGGATAAACAAAGCTGACGGTGTCACTCCAATGATTGGAAAAGTGTGGCCGGCTGACCCTGTATATTTTCCAGATTATTCAAGAGCAGAAACCCGAACTTGGTGGATAGACTTGATCAAGAATTTCAAAAATCTTCTGGAGTTTGATGCACTTTGGATTGTAAGATTGTTTTCATAATTGAAAATGACGACCTTATTGATTACTTTTTATCTAAAGGACATGAACGAACCTGCCAACTTTGTGAATGGAGATATTTCAGAGGGATGCCCACTAACCCGGTATAATAACCCACCGTATGTTCCAAGTAAGGTCAAAGCAAGAACCACACTATATCACGCAGAAGTAGAATTTCAAAATTGGCCAATTATTTATAACTCATCCGACAACATTGCTAAAATTGGATCGGGAACATGTTTGCTAATATTTTACTTTTTTCAGAGATCCGAGGTGGACATTTAGCTGACAAGACTGTGTGTGGAGAGCATACGGACTCCAAAGGGAGACACTACGATACTCATTCCCTTTACGGCTGGTTTGAGTCCGAACCGACTTTAACGTGGGTAACGAATTTGAATTCAATTATCTAAGCCCGAGATATACTTGTACCATTGATGTTTAATTATTGAATAATAATTTTTTCAGTGGGGTGAAGGAGGCCTACAACAATGAACGACGTGGATTTATCCTTTCCCGCTCAACGTTCTTGGGATCTGGGAAATGGACTGCACATTGGTTGGGTGACAATTGGTCTCTTTGGACTAACTTGCACTATTCCATTATCGGCATTCTTCAGTTCAACCAATTCGGTATTCCATTTGTTGGCCCTGACATTTGCGGCTTCATTTGGGATGCCAATAAGGAACTGTGCCAGAGGTGGATGGAACTGGGAGCATTTTATCCTTTTGCAAGGAATCACAATGGATTGGGATATGTTGTAAGTAGATTTTATTCAATATTTGCGGACAGATTGGAACACTTAATTTTTCGTTGTTAACTGTACATTTCAACTAAATTGGTTTTTTTTACACAGGAGCAAGATCCAGCTGCTTGGGGTCCAGATGTTGCACAGTCATCCAAGGAAGCCTTAATGGTGCGGTATACTTTGTTACCGTATTTGTACACTTTGTTCTATCACCATGAATCAAAGGGAAATACAGTCGCAAGAGCTTTGTGGCATGAATTCCCTACTGCTGCCACTTATGGCATTGACAGGCAATTCTTGTGGGGTTCAGGTAAGCTTAATTTGCTCAATGGACAAGCTACTTTGTTGCAATAGTGTATGAAGTTTGGCTTATCTGTCACTACAATCCAGGTTTCATGATTTCACCTGTTCTTGACCAAGGCGTAGAATATGTCGACGCCTACATGCCAAACGCCCGTGTTTACAATTATTTCAACAGCTCTGAAGTGCTTGTGAAGGGAGGCACTGTCAGGCTAGGCGCTAAATTAGACGAAATAAACCTGCATGTAATTGGTGGTAACATTTTGCCAACACAAGAGCCTGGGCTTAATACCGAGGCCACAAGAGGAAATCCTTTTGGTCTAATAGTAGCTCTAGATGCTTCATATGAGGCTGAGGGATACCTGTACTATGATGCCGGAGACTCACCAAGTAAAAATTAATGAAATGTTGTAAACATCGTTGTATTTGGCTGACTGACTAATCATTCATAATGTATTTACTTTTAGACCCACTGGGAAATAACGCATACTTCCTGGCTAACTATACTGCGGCAAGCGTGTCGGTCACCGAGGGAAAACTGACTGGAGCCACTATGGTGAATGGATATCCGGAAATTGCGAATTTAAGGATGACCACTATCCGAGTTCTTGGAACAAGTGGTGAAATTGTTAGCGTCACAGTGAATGGCGCAAACCATCCGGAGTTCATTCGTGTTCCAGACGGTGTGTTTATTAGTGGTTTAGAATTAATCCCAAATCAGAGTTTTGACATTACTTTCAAAACAGCCTAATTAAACTAAAAATACTTGGGACCTGAATGAATAAACAATTTATAGTAATCCATCAATGGTAAACGTTGGTTTAGTCTTTTAACTCATTCCATTTATTTCAAACAAGTTTAAATTATTTGAGTACATATTGAAGTACGTTTTAACACTCGGGTGTGTGTACTTCATTGTCTTAAATCTTGTCGAAACCCCTGCATATGGGCAAGAAGGTTTTGGCCAGGTTTGAAACCTTTGCAACAGTTTCTTCGGATTTGAGAAAGTCGTCAAAATTTCCGTCCTTGTCTGCGTCCGCGCTGCCGATTTGCTCGTAATCAATTGCCTCGAAATCCGGAACATGCTCTGGTTTTGCACACATGGCTGGAAGGTTAATAAGGACAGCCGTCAATCCACTGAGCTTGTGCTCTTCCCATTCATCAAGGAAACATTCCCACGATAATTCTTGTCCATTGTATTTCAGTAGCGCTTCTGCGCCCCATTTTGTGCAATAGTAAGTAAAATTTTCGGAGTAGTAGCGAAGGAATTCTTCTATGTGATTGTTAAGCAGTGGAATTTGTAGGCTTGTGAAAAGAAGGTACGATAAATCAAGAGCTCTGGAGCCAACCTAGTCAAAAAAATAATTGTAATCGAGGTGGAGGGAGAGTATTGATTTAAAGCAAAGCTACTTACTCTCACGACTTGGAAATCCAATATCTTCATTTCTTGAATCTCTCCTACAATCAAGTTTATAATTAACTTAAACAAAATTGCACGCGTCTTGAATAACGAAACATACCGTCATTGTTATACTTGAACATAAAATTATTGCTCCAGGCGTCCCCATGTAAAACCACGTTCGGAAATTTAGCAGACACCCCCATCGCGTTCGCCATTCTCTCAAAAATCCCTGTCTGAACTTTCTTCAAATTTTCTGCTTCCTCATGGAATCCTTTCTCCTGAATGAACTTTGACAAATCCTGGAATGTGTTAGCCACCATGCCTTTCCAAAGATCCGATACATCCTGAGGTGATACCCAAACACGTTCCACCAAAAATGGAAATTTCTCTTGAATAAGTGCTCCATCACCTTTCCAGCTAATGAAAGACAGAGCGTGAAATTTTGCTAATTCCTGGATTCAGGATAAAGAGACACATGTTAGTTGGTTTCAGCTTACATCTTAGTGGCATATGGGCAAACCTTAACAGAAAATTTGGCGTGTTTCTTGTCCAGCCAGTGGTATCGGTCTAGCATTTTGAATCTACAAACATGTTAAAACGATGTGAACTTTATTGACACCACATACAATGTATGCAGATACCGGAGCTTAGCTGCCAGGAGTCCGATGATTAGTGAATTACCCGTTTTTCTTTAAATTCTCCATTGCAATATAATCTTGTTCTCCATTTGAAAAGCTGTGAAGGCATTCCGCAATTGATTTAAACTCGAATCCCGAGCTTGCAATTAGTTTTGGCAGTACATGTTTGTACATACTTGTTTCCTTCTCAAATAACCCTCCGACTGTAATCATTTTCATTCTGAATGGATTCCTGGGAATTGTTTTCAGCATTGCGGATAGTTTTCGCTTTTCTCCATCGACACTTTCATATGCTATCTCAACTGAATAAATTAATGAACAGTAATTATCCCCAGGCCGGGTGCCTGCTGAGGCCACAAAATCACACACTTTACAATCCTTTCCGCATGAATTTGTGACTATGTCATTAATCACCTCCTGTGTTACAATTTCTCTAATTGGCAACGGAGTAAACTTTGCCTTTGCCTTCGTCTCCATTTTTGTTCTCAAAACTCAACACACACGCCCTGCTTTGAATTAATACGTTTTACTGTGTTAAGAATTTGATTGTTATTTGTACTTTAGGTTATTCAGGCTTACGCACAGCTGCTGGAACTATATGCTCAAGCCCACTCAACGAAGCGAAGATTAGAAAGGCTTAAACTGTAAAAAGTAAAAAGGAATGATAGAGAGACTCCTAAAACTGGTCAAACATGTTCATCGGTTAGGTTATCTGTCAAGTACAGTGAATAACCAAACTCAATTTCCATTCTGTTTTGTCAGTTTTGTGAGGCTAAGGCAGTCGCATCGCATCGCATAATGTTTATTGCAAGTAAAGCATATTATTGCATTGGCTTGAATTGCATTGAGTTAACAGAGAAGTAGCTTTGTGGGGCTTCTTCAGAAAATTAAAGTTGCTGCTTGGCGTGTCGTGGACCGTGAATGCAAAAATGCGATGTAAAAGCAAATAAGAAAACTTTTCAATACGGCTATCGCTAGAAATACAAATTTTACTGAGAATGATTTTTGAATTGAGAAACACTAAAACCGCATCGTTAATCGGTATTGGTTACGAATTTTTAATTATTTCTTGACCACTATGCGAAATCTTGTTATTATTAATAATCATTAGTGGTTATTCTCAACCAATAGCTGTTCAAATGAAAGGCGCAATAATGCAAAAATGCCTAAATGCTAACCAACTTACCGTAAATGACCTATTAGAAGACCGGTCTTGTATTTAAAATCGACCCCTCGAGGAAGGTCTTGTATTAGGGAGGGGTTTTTTATTAGGGCAGGGTCTTCTATTTCCAGAATCCACCCACACAAGAGTGTTCTATTAGGACGGGGTCTTCTATTAGGACAGGATCTTCTATTAGGTCATTTAAGGTAAGCACATTTACACTGCGCTGTTGGCTGCTAGCAAGTTGTGGTATACATTCTATGTGTGTTGGGTTTGTAGCGCGAAAATTGCAGGAAAATGGAACAATACATTGCATTGCATATACTCCCTCTCAATTTGGAGTGTAATTTTAAAATTATTCACCTCCGTCCTCCCATCCCAAACGCATTTAGGCGCCCCTTACGTTAGTTTTAATAAGTGAACACAAGAAGGAATTTATTCAGAGTAAATTTTAAATGGTGAGCTGAGCTGGTTTGAAATGAA
The DNA here is from genome assembly GCA_036851895.1 of Orthonychiurus folsomi. Classification (NCBI taxonomy): domain Eukaryota; kingdom Metazoa; phylum Arthropoda; class Collembola; order Poduromorpha; family Onychiuridae; genus Orthonychiurus; species Orthonychiurus folsomi. The sequence continues at coordinate 10,983 of JAAXYW010002178.1, forward strand.
ATTGGCAACAATGATAGGACGAGCGTGTCATGTGCGCCTAATAATGTTGACCTTGACATTTGCCGATCTTATTGGACTAACAAGTAATCAGGATTTGTCGTCTCCGCCACAAGATATATGTGAAGGCAAGAATGAATGCCACAAAACAGATGATACACTTAGCGAACCTCCGGCTGCTAAATACCAGGGTAGGCTAATTTTATCAACCTCCTCTGCCTTAACTTATTGAAAATTATTCCAGCGAAACTTTTTATGCATATTTTACTCTGTATTATCAAGTACAGCCGACAGAAAAAAGTACGCCGATTGTATGTGTCTCCGGTTAAGTGGGCTGTGTAATTAATCTGAGTTTTACTTCCTTCGTTCACTTTTAGTTCCCGGTGGCTGGTTTCGGTTTCCCTGTTTTATTTTATCGTTTCGGACCTCTTCTGGATTGCCTCTCTCATACCTGTCAATTCTTGAGTGGTTTTTGTTTTTGAAAATGTAAGTTCTCTGATTTCGATTTCAGCTCACCCTAGCAGTTAATACAATACATTAAAAATGAACCACTACATGCCTCACATTTTAATGTGACAATATAACTGCAGTAGATTTTGCTTCTTGAATGTTCAATACTAGCTTTTGAACAAATGATCCAATTGAATTATAAGTATAAACGCAAAAACAATGCTAATTGAAATGGAACCCTGTTTTATTTTTTCAGGGCCGCACGACTGGGTTGTATTTCGGAGGAATATTCAGACGGCAAAGCAAATTTATGAAACCGAAGAAAATGATGGCAGAATTTGCAGGCACCATGACGCATGTGCATGTGGCTTCGGGGAATTGATTTCGAAAGATTTAGCGCCATTTACAAAGGGGATTAGTCGGAAACTGATAGACCAGGCAATGGACAGGTATACAAGCTATAATAATATAACCTATGATGCTGCAATAATTGCTAAAGTTGCAGCACATGATTACAAATATTACACATCTGTTATCCGTTTGTTTCCAATATTCTTTCCCACTGCGTAATGTGGGCAACAGTTCAAAGTAGTCAATTGATGATTTCCTTTTCATTACAACTTGGCATTGAGATAAGATTGTGATTATTTGCAGGGGAGTCCTCTATCAAATCCGAAAAAAACAATTGTACAGGGAAAAGGACTGCAATTTCCCTGCACGCTGTGCAGGCATTGAGCACTTCCTACTGAAATTAGTAGGAGAGTTAGACGACATGGAAGTGGTTATCAACGTGTCAGACTGGCCTCAAATAAACTCTTGGTTAAAAGAGTATCTCCCCGTCTTTTCTTTTAGTAAGACACCGGAATTTATGGACATCTTATACCCGGCTTGGACATTTTGGGAAGGCGGTCCTGCAATTTCTATTTACCCGAAAGGGTTGGGAAGATGGGATTCCTTCCGGAAATCCTTAATGAAGGCAGCTAAGAAATTCCCTTGGGATGAAAAGCAAAATGTCGCCTTCTTTCGAGGTTCCAGGACATCTTCAGAAAGAGACCCTCTTATACTATTGTCTAGAGATGAGTCAGAGTTGGCAAATGCAAAATATACGAAAAATCAGGCTTGGAAATCGAATGCGGTGAGTGACATTAGAGATTAACAGAATTTTGGCGACTTGGCTCTTTCAATAGAATGAATTTCAAATCAACATCCCGTGTATTCTAGGACACACTTGGAGCTCCCGCAGCAGAGGAAGTTACGTTAGAAGACCACTGCAAATTCAAATACTTATTTAACTACCGTGGAGTAGCCGCTAGTTTCCGTTTTAAACATCTTTTCCTCTGCAATTCTCTGGTGTTTCATGTCGGGGACCAGTGGACTGAATTTTTTTACTCCTTTCTTCGCCCCTGGATTCATTACATTCCAGTGGATCGCTACGCTACCAAGGAAGAATTGCGGTAGGTTGCAGTGTAAATTCAAATTTTATATTTTGGTATAGTGTTACATTTTATTATAACAATTTTGGTTCTCTGTGTGTAGATCTCTTATTAAATTTGCGATAACTCACGACCAACTTGCCAAGGAGATTGCTGACAATGGTTTCAAGTTTATTAAGTCTCGGCTCAAAGTAAGCCATGTCACATGTTACTGGAAGAAACTTCTTGTCCACTACTCTAAACTCATAAACTACTCGGTTCAACCAAGACCTGATCTGATTCATATTTCATAGTAATTTGAATCTTAACAAGTTTGTTAATTCAATTAAGGCATGGCATATACTCACTTACTCCTCACAAATAATCATATTCTTAGCGTACTAACTGCTTACGAGAAACTGGATAGAGATTGCATTATATTTTATAACTAAGTGTAAACCAACTGATATCAAAATTCTCCGTCCTACGCAGAACTTAGAAGTTTATGTTATGTATTAAAGAAGTAGATTTGTTATTTAATTAAAAGATTACTGAAAGCATTCTTGTGTGCAAACAAAATTTTGATACACCGAAACCGATTCACGTATTTCTGACATCCTAACATAAAGTAGAGCATATTATGGCATTGAGCGCACGCACACTTGGCAAAGCGGGGAGCACTCGTTTTCTCTACGACTCGAGATTTTCGCTGCAATTCATTCATCCATCTGCCTTTCTATTCAAGTGATTGATTTTACTATTCTAAAAACATATCACCTTCTGTCTACTGCCAGTGAGCCAAATTCCCTACCCTTGACACTTGACCTCGGCCGTTGGGCAAGATGTCGACGTGGAAGTCGTACGAAACTGCGATGATGAACCACTTCGATGTTGCGGACATCAACGAAACACTCCTCACATCAATAAAAGACATGGGGGAGAAGATATTTGGAGACAAGCTGTGGAGGTTAGCTTTAACTGTTGTGTAGTGCGGTGTGTTTACTGTTTATCAAGGAAAACTAGCTTAATTTAAATGCTATTTTTTTAATTTCAGAGATAACATTAGCGTACCATTGCTGCAAAAACTGTTCAGAGTCCTTAACATGGCGGATTACCTTGAGGATGAACATCCGCATAAACTACTCGTCATGACGCAGATATTTCGATTCTGCAGACAAGCTTGTGTGTATTCAGCTGGCAATCAAGAAGCTGTCGGATTTCATTCGGACATTGGAGAATTCGCCGTTCAGTTTGCAAAAAAATATTTAATTAAACTTCCAAGTGAGGAGTACCCAAAAGAGAAATCAGCAGCGCTCTCCTCCGCCTTGAAAATGATATACAATTCATTGACATTCTGCAAACGAGTCTGTGATTATTACTGTGACAGTTTGCGTTTTACTGATGACTTGTAAGTTATCTGTTGAATTATTTTAATTATTGAAATATGAGTCGAGTCGTTTCTGGTTCTAATCTAATTTTCTATTGTTTTAGACGTGTTTATGTGAAAAGTTCATTCCAAGATGTTGTCGAGGCAGGAGTTTTGGGTGCTATGCAGGTTTGCAAAATGAGACCATCTACAGAAGTTTTTGATTTGCCCAATATGAGGAAAATGGAGGGGGATGATGCATACACGTAAGACTGTGATTGAATTTGTCGTAATGATATATATATTAATGTCAAATTAAAAGAGCATTGCTCTTGAAGGGCATGTCAAAGCAAATGAGCATGTACCTGAGGGGCTACTGGTCTCTTGCAAAATCTAAGTTGAACACAACGGTTATGGTATTTGTTTCAGATCCTTGTACATGTACGCACTGTGCACAATTGAGTCATTCATGATAAAAGAATTTTCGAATAAATCGAGAGCTACCCGTATTGGACTTTTGGAACGCATCACGTGCTTATCTGACAGGATTGACATCGATGAAGATGTAGGTCACGTCCTAAAGCGAATTTTTATTTTTGTCCTACCTCACAATTAACTTTTGCGCTTTAGGTTTTTGAGAATTTGATGTCTCGCTACAAGAGTTTATGTGCTTATCTACTCGATGCGGAAAAGGCTGAGCAAGAAGAAGAATTTCTAGAAGAATTGAAGTGGCTGGTATTACTGATGACTAATTACGCGGTTTCAGAGCAGTATAAGGAACCGCTGGAGTGGCTCCGATCTGACCCGGCTTTCGTTGCCTTTTCTATCGGTAATAAAGTTAAAATACATTATGCTTGCTGCGTTGGCCTAGTAAATATAATTACGTGTTATTTTTCTACATTAGAGGCTTTGTCAAAAATCCACGAGGTCGGCAAACAAGAGGGTAATATGTTTACACCAATTGACAAATTGGACATGGTCGCCCCGAATGGGACTGGAGATGCAGGAATTGAGAAACTTCCCAGCTATATGTTAAAAATTAGATTGATTACACTAATTACTCATTTGTGTTCAGAGCATCAAAGCAACCAAAACATGGTAAGTGCTCAAGGAACTAGGAGGTCTGATTTAAGTTTTTTTATAACTTTGAATAATGATTTCTGCCAGGTTGGGGCAACTGATGGACTTAGCGTGATACTTAACTGCACAAAGATTGACGCGCGAAACCCACTACTACCTCAATATGCTATACTGGCTCTAAAATGTCTTCTGACTGGTAACCAGCGCAATCAGGAATTTATTGAAAAAATGAAAAAACAAGGTTATACCGAAAATGCTATTTTGACGGACTTTGGGATTCAAATAGAAAAGAAAGCTGCCTAATAGTTTTACACAAAATATTTTACATTTTTTGTAACAGTTGTTTATTATCACTTTCAACGAGATTAATACATACGCTTTAAAAAGTATTTCTTGTGCAGTGGTTCTTCAAAAACGACCCTACTCCACCAAAATTCTTCTGACAAATTGATTCATGATGCGTCCGCACTGTGTTTGGCTTATGGGATTCAAGTCGAAATGGAGAAATAGTATAGGTGCGCATAGCCACTGAATTTGGCTAAAGAGAAAAATGTTGACGCCAGGAAGCATCCAAAAACTGTTGAGCCCAATTGTTTCTCGTTCAGTTCCGTCATAAGATTGGCCAGAGAAGACACGGAGACACAAGACCATAAAATATTCATAGATAAAAGTGCCTGAAAAGACAACCTCAATTTAAGGGCGGATCATCCATAAACCGTTTTTGTCTGCTTACAGCGAAAATTGTTCGGCGAAGCGGATGAGTTCCAGTATCGTCCATGTATGTCAGGCTGACTTCAAGTAAAATGACGTAGAAGAAAACAAACAGCCAGGCAAATTGTAAAATGATGACAGCCTCGACCGCGTTTCCCATTTCGAGGAATTCTGTACTCTGTGCTGCTAAGCTGCAGGCTAACATCGGGATCGCCACAAATGCCCAAATGTCCAAAACCTTGATTGAATAAAAATTAATTGCCGAAGTTTCCATAAACCATCATTCATCCATCATTATGTCTTGAAATTATTTTGTAAACTCACGATGAAATAGACCAGAGCTACAACGTCCGAGTTGCTGAACCGGTACATCGTGCCGGATCGCCGGATGGCTGCGAGTCTCTACAGTCTACACTATATAGTTTTAAAGGGTATGGCAAAATTTTAAAACAAGTAAACTCTACAACAAATTTAGGACAAATATATTCTCGCAATGAGTAGCTAAATTAGTGATAATGCGAAAATCCCAGCGTGCATATAATCACAGGTCGACTTTTATAAATATTGTTATTGTTGACTTCTGTGAGATTGACAATTAGGACACTCCTCCAGGCAACGGTATTATTGCATTCAGTTTTAATAACAAGTTAACACTGCATTC
>JAAXYW010002179.1:0-16657 GCA_036851895.1 Orthonychiurus folsomi
CTGACTTAATTTTAATTTCATACTTTATCTCATACTTCATGTGTTTTGTGCTCGGTCTTTTAGTCTTTTAAGACTTTATTTGACATCAGAATGCATAATAAATTCTGGTCTTGGGCTGTTGGTGTTTATTGGTAGGATTTGAGAGCAGAATTGTCATAAATCTGAGGTCACTTTCGCTGTAATTCTGTCCCATAAGTTTGCTTGTCAAGTACCGACTTGGAACGGCAATTAGATGCACACTAACCTCCTGGCCGCATCCATCTTCTTCACTTGTATTTGCCATGAAAAGAAGCAGCAGCAAAAGTTAATGAATTGCAGGTCAAAAGCTCTTAGCGACATTCCGTATTTGATATAATGCTGCGAACATTTAAGGGTGTGTATCTAATTAAACTTGTTCACGCAATAAGTATGTAAAGTATGCTTACATTTTTCTTCTAGTAAAATTAACAAATATTAGTTTGTAAATTTTAATACTAAGGATTGTAAGAATTCAATGAATTAGCAACCGCGTGCCAAATCGTGTCACGGTCATCCACCTCACTTGAGAAATTGAACCAAAATACGTGTCTTTCATTCTTATCTACACCTGCTCCTGCTCCTTGCACATTCGAAAGCGAAATTTGTTTACATTTACCGCATCCTCATCGAATCTATTAATTTTTGGTGTGGCCAATTTTACACGAGCCAACCGCTCGAAGTTCGGATGGGATGCGAGCTTCATTGAACTTGAACTTGGGATGCATTTACCTCCTCACGCATTTCTTAGCTTCCAAAGATGCATAGGTGAAGCTTTTGTCGTCGGTGGATCTTCTGGCTGGCTCTTATCTTTTCCTTCCACTTTCACACGTCGTGTAAATGTGCAATCAAACATCCACCACTTTCCCTTACCAGAGCACCTTGACTTTGCAAACCGGAAGTTTTGTAGGTCGACACCTCACCGTGTGTAGAGAATGACTTTTTTCCCCCTTGACGGACACGGGGGATCAGGAAAAAAACATCTTAACCACAAATCACGCTTCCTTTCATATTAATTCACTCTCGTTTTATTTCCTTCAAACACATTGGATTGGAGGTGCCTCGTCGTCGTGTACCTTGGGGCATGCAGCCCAGCCCATGACTCAAATGCATTTGTACCCCACGCACACTCAACAACAACAATTGAGCATCTTGGCTAGCATTAACTTAACATGGCAATATAAAAAGGTATGGAATGAGGGCATTTCGATTTCAGTCGTCAAATTGAACACCTAGAGTGTAGAAGATTCTGAAATCATGGCAAGTGTGAGTAATTATATAATTAATATACATAGTAATTTAGTTTGGTGTGGGTGGCGGGTGCTTTTGGGTAGTGATTGCTGTTTATATCCGTGCCTTTTCTGGAAATCGTTTTGGTTTGAAAGTGGTATTTACTACGGATTGAATGGCTGGTTGGCTTTTGCCTGGACGTTTACTTTTTGTGAAATTCATATGCAGTCATTGGGATTAAGGATCATTGACTAGCTAAGGAGACATGTGTCAAGCATTCGGAGCACCCGGGGATTTTGGTATTTTATTCTAAGGCAATTTTGTCAAATGGAATTTCAGATATTTTTACCAAAACCAAACCAAACATACATAACACCTTGGCCATAGGCCAAACGACTTTTCTAATTTGGATAGAATACTTGGATAAAGTTATTAAAGATTTTGCAATCTAAAATCTTAAGTCGAGCCAAATACATATCGTACTTTTGGTGTTAAATAATTGTTAATGGATGTACAATTAGGCGCCTTTTTTTTAAATTTTAGACCTGTAAACGTCAAAGACCTAAACTAGTTACACACTTCATGTGTTTCATGGTTAGGCCATCATGTTTGGACGGATATCAATCCTGTTGCTCTTTGAAAATCATTTGAATAGCCATCTTTCTAAATCCACAATCTCTAATTTGGTTTTGCTCAAACTAGTGCACCATAAACAGTTATTCCTGACAAACTTAGTACTTAGCAGAGTGCTTTTGCAACATAAAATTATAGGAAAATGGCCAATTGCGTTGCTAATTTATTTTAGACAAGTGATTTTGACCGAATATTTGAGCTTTTTTTAAATGGTGAAACATATAACGGGACCACATCTCAATACATTAGACTGCAAATATTTTAAGCAGCGGTTGCAATCTGAAGTTGGAAATCGACGTTGTATTTATTATACTTTTTTGAGAAAGCTCCTGGTGACATGCAAGATAAGCTTCCAAAACTAACATATGTGCAGCATAGCGTATCATCAAACACGACTATCATTTCCAAAACACATTCCCAAAGTTCCAGCATGAAAACCTTGTTTCTAAACATGACGACCAAGTCTACTAAAGTACACTATATCCGGTTTATTCAACCGTGGCAGTGTAGTCCATAGTACAATCCCACTGCAAAACATTTCCACTTAAAACACAGAGAGAAATGTGAATTCTTGTGCTTCCAAAGAACATGGTTTGACAGGAATTCGATGGAGTTCATGCTTTGGAAAGTTATTCCCACTTAAGACCAGTGAAAAATGAGGAGTTTAATTTCCCACTATTAAATTGCACGAATAACGTAAAATATGACTCATTACGCCCAACACCTTGGGCATGGTCATGCCGCTCGCCTGCTTGCTTGCACGCTCGGGAGCAATAAATTCCTGTCTTTAGAAAAATTGTGAGAATTGAAAGTCGAAATACTGGTCTTTGAAAAGGGATAACCAGGTCACGTCAAAGCAAGGCAAAGTTTACAACTTGTACCTGTGCTGTGGGGATAATGGCTCAAAACGTGCGCGGCAGCAGCGCAGTAAAGTCAGGCGTGGACGAACGGAAACTGCATATTAAACTTCACGAATGAAGTGAAACTTTGTTCCGTCCGTGTTTATTTTGTACAAATGGGATGGATTTCTAATTTGTACGATGGGTAATACAATCATGTTTGATGAGAAATTACTATGGGTGTGTGATTTAATTAAGAGAGCCAAAGCGAAGAGGTAGTTAAATTTTTGGCTGGTGTTCAGGAATTGTTTTTGGTGCTTTTTGACGGGGGGTGTGGAGTTCGGGTGGGGTTGGGGTATGCTTGCTTGGGTGAAATTGAAGCTATGACATATTAACCTTGTATGAATACAAAAATATTAATTAATTGTTGGAATAATCCTTTTCTTTTGGGCTGGTTTTGATTATTTTAGGCTTGGATTTCACTCTGTGTGACCGCACTTGTTGTGGCAGTGACAGTAGCAGAGTCACCGGGAAGTAATGGAGGATTTGGCGGTGGAGGAATGACCTTTGCCACACCCGGAAGTCAAGGAATCCGATATGCAGGGCCTATTGTATACACAAATGAGAAGCCACCTGTCATTCATTTCCCACCTCCACCACGACATTCAGAAAATGTAATTAATTAACAATTATTCATCAGAGTTACAAGTTGAAAATCGCCCAATGTAACTGATTGTGCCTTCTGTAATGTGACGTTATATTGCGCTACAAGAACTAATCAAGCGGACATTGGTTCTGGTTTGATTGACTCTTTGGAGTACCTAATATTATAATTTTTAAATTCCAGGGTGTAGGTGGATTCGGTGGAGGGAATGGGTTTGGAAAGAGTCAACCCATCAAATACATCCCTTTGCCACATCATGATCTTCCAGTCCTCATCTACCAGTCGGACATAAGCCCTCCAATCCATGTGGTTCAAAATCCAAATAATCCCCCACAGCCAGGACCAATTCCACAACCAAAATCCCAAAATACTAAATCGGAGTTTGGATCTCAACATGCTAAATCGGAGTTTGGATCTCAAAATACTCTGACTGCGGACTACAGTTCACCTCCAAAACAATACACTTTCCGCCCACAACAGCACCAACAGCAACACCAGTCGACGAAATACATTGAATATGATCCGATTTCAACGGATTACAGCACACAATCTAAAAATGTGTACAAGCCATCTCCAAGGCCTCCCCCGAGACAGCAACAATATTCATCGTCTTCGCATTCCTATGTACCTAAAGGTTACAGTCCCGGTCTACCAAAAGGCTACAGCCCAGGCCCACCCAAGGGCTACAATCCTGGAAGCTTTGAACAATACACATCCCAATCCAAAAATCAGTATCGTACATACAAGCCATCCAGCTCACATTCGCATTCTTACAAATACTCGGATTTATTCGGATCCGGAAGTGCACCCCCAACTACAAGGACGGAGTATGATTCCAAACCGAAATATGAAAATCATCCCCCGAAATCCTCCCCGTCACCGCTTCCACACATAATTTATGCTGGTCATCCACCAATTCATATATTCCAACAACCACCGATTTACATGTCAGCTCCAAAGCAAGTAAATTCCCAGTACGAGTACACCACGGCCACCAAAACTCATTACAGTAGTCCAACCAAAACGGAATATTTGTACACATCCGAAAGTTCACCACCAAGGACGGTTTATCAGGGACCACCAAAACCCACCTCTTCGTCTTATGGACATGGATCATCCTCCCCGCCAAAATTCATTGAATACAATCATGGTCCACCACCCCGGCCAAAGCACAACAATCACAACCACAACGAATATCGTCCGTCACCAAAACCCACATTTCGTCCAACACCTACAACATTTGGTCCATCATCTCCACCAAAATACACGGAATTCCGTTCCTCACCCAAACCCGAATATCATCGAAATCCAACTTCCCGCCCATCCAAACCCGAATATCACCGAAATCCAACATCCCGCCCATCCAAACTCGAGTACGGTCGACAAAAGGCGGACTACAGCACACAATCCGCCGTGTATGTCAAACCACAAAATGACTACACTTCATCCGGGAGCTACAGCTATGGACCACCGAAAAGTGATTATTACCGGCCTCCAAAAATTTGGAGCAACGGTTACTCTACAAGCAGCTCGTACAATTCACCAATCAAGTACAAAACATCGAAAAAGGTCACCTATTCTCCAGCACCCAAGAATTGGAACAAACCCCCAATTATAATCTACCAAGGGGTCAAGCCCCCAGTCCACATGTTTGAAAACGTCGTCAGTTTTGATTCCGTCATCACGGATGGCGGGCCCCAATCAAATTTTGCAACTCGACGAATTTCCGGCCCTGGTAACCACAAAGTCAGACGTATCCTAGACGTTAAACGTCGTACATTTTAAATTTGATTTGAATTAATTATGTACTCTTTGATTTTGGGTTTAACTAGGAATTGATGTGGATCCAAGAAACAGTTTCAATTCCTTCAGTAATAACAACAATGGATTCATGAATCCAAATCCAACGATGTGGATCCCAGCGTATCCCGCTCCGAATGGCTACCAGACAACATTGTATGTGTCTGATCTAACTTCGGCGGGAGCTGCTCCATTGTTGGCAACAGCAGCTCCAACAGAGAGTAGTAACTCTACGACAATCCCGGAGACGACGACGGCTCCGATTGAGTCACAAACGGCGGAAGTTCCAATTCCGGATTGGTCCGAGTCATCCACCCCAACAACAACAACACAGGTAACAATTACAGACACTCAAGCTGATGCAGAGAAGGAGGCTGGGAATACCGACGCTGATAAAATTTCATCAGCTGATGATACTGACTTACTTCCAACTCATTTTTTAGCCGCCGATGTTAACAATCAAAATACTCCATTGACCTCCATCCCTATGTCGTACTCGTCATTCGTTGTTCAACATGCGGGGAGTCAACCATATCGAGTCATCTAATCTTATACCTTCCCATACAAGCCTTTCTTTTAGTAGGAATCTCAGAGTTGAGTAGGATTTTGAAGGCTGTGATCCAAACCATTGATATTTTGTTTAAAATACTCATTCAACCAAAGGCCATGCAACTCACTTGCACGTTTAGTTATTTGGAGTCGGAGGAAGTGCGAGGATTAGCGTGATGAATCCTTTGCATCGAAACCATGAACAATAATTATTTTTGTTGTATTTTTGTACTGAGTAGTGGGGATTTGTTGGAGAAACTCTTCGATCATTACTTGTGAATGAATGGTATTAACTGGGGAGCTGCTTCTGGGACGGAGAATGAGAGACTTTTATTCTGAATCGCCAAGAAGAATTGCTCACCAGAGTTGTTATTTGTTAAATGATATTTATGCACAACTAATAAAATTATAAATTATAATTCCATGTTTTTTTTGTGTGAAGTTATTTGATATTTGGTAGTGAGGTTGACAATAATTATCCACCTGAGCGGAGACCACCATGACGAAGATGAAGTATAGTCCCAACTTGTTTGAAATGTCAATGACGGACAGCATAATTTAGCGAATCGTGGAAATTTGAGCTTGAAAATTTTTTTTCCGAAACGGCACGTTAATTAAGCTAGGAGTTTCAAGCCCGCATTTCATTCTCCTCAAATGTGACCAAAATAAAATCAAGAGTTGACTGTTGCCAAAAACTGTTCTCGAAGTCATACATTTCCCGAAATCAGATTCGAGTGCCAGAGTAAAAATTAAATTGTGGGTTTATTAAATCACTGTGCTATTAGTTCAGCAGTTAGAGTTACCAGCGAAATTTGAATATTTAATCACACTGAGCCAGGAGGGCAGCGAGAGATGGCGAATGCATTTACTGTTTGTACACTTTTTCACAGTCAGTGGAAGCCTCACTCTTTGTTGCTATATATTGGAAGAAGACAAATGCATGGTTTTTGCACAGGCTTCAAGGCATGTATTTGGATTGCAATAATTTTTTTTTGCTTTTTTGTTAGATAGCAGAGTGGTTAGAAAGAGTTGAACTTTTTAATATTGAGTGTTAAATGAATTTGACGTGAATTGGATAATTTTATCCGAACAGAACATAAACTTGAAAAATATTAGTAAAGTTAATAGTTTTTGACAGGATTCTAGCAATAAAATACGAAACTACAAATTTACACCGTTCAGAACAATTTTTGAAAAAAAATGTTGGATGAAACCGACTTTTAATTTGAGTCAATTTTGATCACATTTGTGGTCGCACCATTGTCGGCATGCGTAACCGTCTTGTCACGACAATTTACACTTTGCGGACATAATTGCAGTGGCAATGATAAGTAATGTATACCGATATCCCAATCCTAGCGCACACGACACATAGCTAGCAAAATAGCTTTAGCATTAGTATTCAATCGTTCATCTGAATCAAAGAATATCATTTGCCAAAAGATTAGATGTCACAAAAGTCGCTTTCAGTTTATTGAAGCGAAAGCAGGAATTGTGCCAAATGTGTATTACTTTCATTCTCACCAATTACACCTCATTGTCATTGCCATTGTTTATACACTTTGTTAATGTAATTTATGTTACAATTTCAAGTATTGTGTAGTCTTGCCTGCGTAAAGGCAAAGCTTGATGGAGGAGTTTTTGTGTTTGTAAACGAAAGAAGTTCCCAGTCCCAGTCTACAAGAGTACAAGACATGCAATGTGCATTTATTTGCACCAGGGAATTGTATGCCATGCCGTGTGCTCTGAAAAATAAACAAGGGCTTCTTCAAGTGCGGAGCTCTTCTATCAAGTTCAAAGAAACGGAAATGACACAGAAATGAAGTTAAATGTATCGGCCTGGAATCCAAAGGAAGTCCCAGCCTCAAATCAACTAATTACGGATGCGAATTTCAAACAATGCTTCCACTCGATTTACTTTCAGTTCTGGTAAACCCAGGACCCTCCACAATTCCTTCATTTAAGATTTGAATTGCATTAAAGGAAGTAGCTCGGGCCTAGGCGGTGGTACACAAGATTTATTGAGTTGATTTAATTTATTTACTTAAAACAATCCTAAAACTGAAGCAATTTTATTTACGGTAGCCCCAATCGTTTCCCTGCATTTTGCAGGTCGATTTTTTTTTACAGCAATGAAGATTTATTTTAAATCCAAATATTTGTGCACAGGATTTGTGATCGTAATTGGATTATATTCAAGTGTGTGTTTGATTCCTCCTGTGACTGCTCAGCCGTTTATAAATTCTTTAGCAGTGTTGTTCCGTGCAAGGCCGCCATGGCCTACTACATTTCCATCTGGGAGTGGTAATACGAATAATGGGATTAGTAAAACATTTCAAGTATATACCAAATCCACCTCCAAATAATCCATCAGGACCCGCAATCCCTGCCCCGCTCATGTCCGGCGCTCCTAGTCAACAAGGAATTTTAGTTGCTCATCCTTTGCCTCCACAAAGACATCATGATAATTTCCGGAAACCACCACGACAAAATCGTCATAATTTTGGGCCTCATTCCAAACCGTACCGACCACACATGTTTACATCAAGTCAAAAATTCTCAAAGGAAATCCGCGGGCGCCCACCACCACTTCCACCGGTGAAACAAAATTCGAACGGACCCACTCAAAATCATATAAAATGGACATCATCACCCAAATATTCTATTCAGTGGACTGCAACAAAATCAAAATCTGATTCAGCCCGCCCCACAAGCACAACAATCAAATCAATTCCTCAATGAATCCCCGCAAAATAACGTGCAAGTCGGATCTCCTCCAATTCAAATGGTGAATGCGCCCCATGCATCCCAGGTCAATCAATTTTCGAATGGACCACCTCAACCAACCGACAAACCAAATTCCAAACGGATTATTACAGCCTCCTAATCATAATTTTGTAGGGTCTCCATCAAATCCAATCATGGCGACGTCAGCCCCAAATCCGAATCCGATGCACCCTGGCTTATCACAATCACAGCCTCAGCCACAGCATGAGCAAAATCAATTTCAAATCGGATCATCATCTTCAAATCAAATCCACGACGGATCCGGATCCCAATGGAATCCAACAATTTCGAACTCCAATGAAATGATCCAAGATGGATCACCGGCCAATCAATTTCCAAATGGATCTCCATCCAATCAAATGATCCATGCCCAACCGTTAATGGCTTCCGCTTCCTCAGGTGGAAATCCCCAGTTCCCTGAACTCCCATCCTCACCACAATTCCAAAGTATGATTGGCGGTGAATTACCACCCAGATACATTGACTGGAGATCCAACAGAGACACTCAATCACAATCCCAAAATTCGGGACAACCGTCTTCCGTGTCGCAAGAACACAAAAAAATTGAGTTTCGTCCATCCCCACAATTATTGGATTCATTCATTCAAGAGCACGGAAATTATAGATGGGAAATTAGCATCCCAGTTTCAAGGCGGGGAAGCTAAACGCATGCCAAAATACGAGTCGGGTTTTCGGCCAATTTCCTTCAATCAATTTGATTTCGCCGCCCCTGCTCCCACAACTTCAACGACGACCAGCCCTTTTCATTACCATCATCAAATTGCTGTGGATCTGAATCAGATTGCAGTGTCTACAACAATATAATATGAATCCAGTCCAGCAACACAATAACAATAATCAGTTCACACAGCAAAATACTAATCAGTTTAACAATAATTTTTATAACCCATGGAGTGTACCGGTTAACCCAATCCAAAACGCAGCAGTAGTAATGGCAGGAGCAACGGTTTCACCGTATCCAATCGGCGGACACCAAGTTGTGACGGAAGTGTCCAATTCCGTTGTGACGACGGATTTTAGTGTGGAGGAAGTCAAATCCAATGAGGCATCTGACATGTTTGGAAGCAAATTGGCCTCGTCCAGTGAAAGGGTTGAGGAATGGACCTCATCCAATTCCAAGAATCCTAAATCATTGACCTCAGCGGAAAAGTTCAAGTTCCCAGTATACAAGAAACGGTTGAGGCCAATCAAGTGTGAAAAACATTTTCGCTACGGCTTCTGTCCCGTCACAACTAACTACCCAACTGTAATTAATTAAATACTCTATTTGTAGTTATCTATTGTCTACTCCTCCTTACCCTCAATTCCTGGAGCTCCCGTTTTTCCAGTCAATTTTGAATCCCAAATCTTCAAGTCGATGTTAACTCTAGTAATTTGATCAATCGGAACTAATAATTTCTCACTTTGTGTCTGCACAGTTTATGAGCTTCAACCAAAGTTGATTTTGATCATAATTAATTACATTTTATTATCAACCAGCATCGTTTAGAATGGTCAAAATCGATTTTCTTTTTCACAGAGATCAAGTAAACAGCATAGCATCCCGCTGCTCCGCTCTCCTTGCACACCTGATTGCTCCACTCCCAAAGACGGATGTCCACTATGACATAATATGTGACGAGGAACGGAAGTTTCCGGGGACGGACATCAACCTCCGGACGACGGACAGGTTGGAGCTGGAAAGACTACCGTGGGAAACCAGTGTGTGACACTGAGGAGATCAAAATCGTTCCTGGATGGGCTAAAAACGAAGACGGGAATTGGCTAGTTATTCTTCAGGTGTGTAAATAACCAGATATTAAATTGGAACACAAAAGCATTGCGTTTTACACACGTTCAGATTTGATATAATTAAGGTTGCATAGCCAGTAGCATAATAGATGTGCTGTTTTGTATTAATATTTTAGACTCCGGAATGGAAACAAGAGACCCAAGTCAGTATTTGTGCTCCACCTGGCCCACATTCTAAATGCTACGGAGCATCCTGTGAGAAGGGCCTGAGTGGAAATTTCCGCAATACGAAATGTGTCCAAAGATTCACAGCCCAACGCCTTGCGGTCCTTGACCCAGAAAGCCCAGACAGGTGTCCAGTCATACGATCCGTGTTCCTCCCATCTGCATGTGTGTGTCTTACTGATGGAAAAATGAGTGATTCCGTTGGGGTATTTTCATCTGGTGAAAGTGCAGAGGCTCAAAGTAGCAGCGAGCAAATCAACAGAATCGTCCTTCCTCCACTGGATCGCAATGTTAGAAGAAATGAGACTTACATGATTGTATCAGAAAAATTTTCCACGAAGGAAAGTTCTTCGGAGTCAACAAAATGATTTTGAGGATTGGGTATAAGTTCCAATTTGATATTTATTTTTGTTTGTTTTCGCACTATTGCAATCTCACAGTAGTGTCGTAATCCTACATAATATCTTATCGGAGTCAACAAAATGATTTTGAGGATTGGGTATAAGTTCCAATTTGATATTTATTTTTGTTTGTTTTCGCACTATTGCAATCTCACAGTAGTGTCGTAATCCTACATAATATTTTAGAGCTTATAATTTATTTATTGAGTAAATTATTCACTAGTACGACATAGTACTAATATTTTATTTATTAATTCAGTAAATGCGACTCTTACTTGACAAGTTTGAACTGCTGTCTTAATAGACAAGTTTGTACTGCTGCCGGATGTTGTGCAGTTGCGAACAATGCTATTGTAACACACAATTTCCAATGCTTCTTTAAACTTCCTAAGCAGCTGCTTTTAATATATGATAAATTGATGATTTAATAATTCATGCTACTACCATATAATTCTGAAGCCAAGAACTCATACGGCACCAACCGTGTACCCATATATGGAAAGTAAAATTCATGTTTTTGGTGAATACAAAATTGAATAATTTATTTTCTATCAAATTATACTTATTCAGCTAATAACAATCATTTAAAAGCTCTAAACAAGACAACAACAATCTACGAGGGGCATGGCACACTCCACACGTAGCTCATGCATAAGTTTTCCTTACAAATAATCGACTGACGAAGTTAACAGACGAGAATCTATCAATCACAATTTTTTGCATGCACGTGCACGTACAAATAAATGCAGCAGCAGCGCCGGCAAGGCAAGCACAAGGAAATAACGTGTCCAAGTGCTAATATGACATGGATGGAAATTTCTCTTTATGAAGTATGTGTGTACATGTGCAATCAAAAATGCACTTTCCCTAATACAGCATCGTCCATTTCACTTTTTGACTTCTCACGAGCAAAAAATTGACAAGTCGAAAAGTTTCCGTCGCGTCGGTCGTCATCGTCGTCCGCGATTTTTTGAGGGGGATGAAGGATTTTTATAGGAACTTGGGATACCTTCGACGCCAATTGCGAAGGGAGAGTTTTTTTATGGGAAATTAATATCATGCTTCATACTTAGCACGTATAGTTAATAATTTCTACGTTAATTTAAGTTTGACTCGGTTTGCGCCGATAAACTGGGGCTGGACGCTTTTTACTACTGGTCGACGAACTCACGGATTTCTTTGTGACTGGGACCAATTGATTAGGGACGGGAACAATTGTAGGGGTCGGAGTTGTCGAGGATGAGGTCAAATGAGGGGGTGGAGTTACAGTAATAGCTATGGATTTGACTTGTCCACTTTCTGCTACCGAAAGGTCATCGTCAGTCTCAGGGTTAATTGTCACAGCGTCGGGGCGACCTTGAACACTAGTCTAATAAAGTATTCACGGTTGGGACGGGGGCGGGAAATACAATCGTGGGTCCGTCACTACTACTGGAATTGTAATTGTGATTTGGGTGTTGGGTCGTGGCTCTGACTGCAAAAAATACAGTCGGAGAAGTCAAATTTGAAAATTGGACGGGGATATTAACGGTGGAAGTCGTTGTTTTGGCGGGTCGGAATGGTTTCCGTGGCCCAAAAGGTTTGAAGGAGTACAATTTAGTGGGGCGGGGATTGGGAGTAAATTTGACCCTTGTGGCCGCCCTGGGGGGAACGGAGTAGTTGTATTTTGGTTTGTCTAATTGTAAAAACGGCAGCGTTTCAGATGTAATGTTAAGTCGAGAAAATCCGTCCGTCAGTCCGTCGTCCGGGGAAAGAGCGTCAGTCAGGTTATCGGGGGCCGTGCGTTTCTTTTACCACAACCACATAGCCCTTACCGCCAGTCTGCTGAAAAAAGTCCATAATTTCCTTTAAAGAGCTGGGATCGGAGTCATTTTTTGTGGAGAAGAATGTAGCGATTTTTTTATTTTTTCCCGTGTCCGGGGACAGTCGGGAGGGTGAAGGTTGAGATTTGGATAAAGAAAGGTCGGAAATACCAGAGGCCGTCGTCGCTTCTGCTGCAGCGGTTGAGCCTGGGGCGGCGGCATACACGTTCTTTGTTTCTGAGGCGGCTTGGGAAAGTTGTGGGGCATCAACTAATTCCGCACCTTTTTTTTTAAATCATCCATCAAATTACAATATAAAACAGTTTAGCAATGGGTAGATCACATTTAAAAAAGAATTAGTACCTGGTTCAATCATTGAAATCAATTTATTGATGTCGAATGGATGCCCGCCAAAAGATGGAGCATCCGCATCCGCCAGAACTTCAAAAACTGGATTTCCACCGTCGTCTGTTTGAGACAGGATCTGGACCCCTGGAATTCCTGACGGAATGAATCCATCTTTCTTTCCTTTCTGTGACTGTGACCCTTGATTTAGTTTTGGAGGATTTGTCGCCACTGGAACAATGTGACTTCCCTGGACATTAAATCCGTCATTCCCGATGAATCCACTTCCACCACCATTGTGCATGGAAGACAAAAGTGTTGTGAAATCCGCCTGATTCAAATCAAATGACGCCGTTTGTCCAGAATACTGGCCCGAGGAATCCGGAGTCGGAGAAACGAAGCCTAGTTGTGGTTGGATATCCAGAAAAGTGGCTCCATAATTATTGGCTGCGGAATAGGATTGTCCAGATTGGGCGTCTGGTGTCTGGTATTGCTGATGGAGATTTTGCGCCTGGGCCTGATAATTTTGTGGACTCGACTGTGATTGTTGTTGTTGATACTGGTCCTTGTTTTCCTGACTATTATAGGCTGTATTGAAGTAGTCTGGGCCCATGGATTGAGGTACGGCCGGGACTTGAGATTGACCTTGACCTTGATTGTGGTGAAGGGGTGGAGATGCCAGTGGGATTCCTCCGAATCCGGGCTGCCATCCACTTTCCATGGGTATGACTTCCTTTTCATAAGACAAAAGCTGGGATGGGACAACTTCATAATTATTTTGAGGGGTGGGGGCCTTAATATCCTCAGGGATTTCATTCACGGATGGATCCGGAGTGTAGGAGCCGTCAGTTGGATAATTTTCTTCAATGATATTATAATTTTGTTGTGGATTTACACCGTGGGACTGTGATTGCTGTTGTGGCTGTGGTATGATGATACTTTGATACTGGGGTTGGGATCCATGAGGTGCATGATTATATTTTGGAAATTGAGGAACCCGTGGAAGGAAATAAGGGATTTTCGCAAAGCGGGAGCCGATCCATTCGAAAAGTTTAGAGGCTCCGGTTTGTCGGACTCGGAGTGGTGGTCGATTGTACAGATGACCTGGAGGTGGTCCATGCTGCAGAGAAGCATAATTTGGTGGTTGTCCGGATTGGAAACTTGGCGGTGGGCCGGATCCATGACTGTGACTATTTCCATCCACCTGAAAATCGGATGGAGCTTCCCCCATGACTACAATTATTGAAGCCAGGAGGATAATTGCCGTCTTGACGTCCTACATACATAATTTAAGTAATTAGCAATGACTGCACTGACCTGTTGCTCTTGTTTCTTTATTTAGCCAGCGCATAAATTACACGAGGTACGCCTGTTGTAGATCGCTAATAATGAATGCATACATCCCTCAGAGCACTAGCCCAAGTGGGTTTTCTCTTTATTGGAAATGAATGGATTCTGATTACTGACGGGTGTAGTAGACCCGATCAATGGCAACAAGTGCGGTGCATTGATTTAATAGGTGTGCATGATATGATATGACATGCTTCTGTCAATGGAATCGCCATTGCTATTTGTGGTCGATGTTACTAAATGCAAATCATACCTACTTATTGCACGCTAAACCTTTGCAAATGTAGTGATTGATGCATTGATTTAATAGGTGTGCATGATATGATATGACATGCTTCTGTCAATGGAATCGCCATTGCTATTTGTGGTCGATGTTACTAAATGCAAATCATACCTACTTATTGCACCCTAAACCTTTGCGAATGTAGTTCAACTAATCTAATTTAAGCAAAAATGCCGGGTGTTTTAGTCGCAAAATATATTGTAAATTTAAAAACGATTTTCTCACCATTTTCACGGCTGGCTCACAATAATCCTGACAGGAATTGAGAAGTTTGTTCGTCGGAACGGAAGTAAAGTGAATCCTGAGTGAACTGATGTAAAAATGTGGATTTACATCTCTTATAGACTTTAAGGAAATGTAATTCTGAGGCGGGGAAGAAGAAGGAGGAGGAAACCAACAAAACATGCAACAGGAAATTTTGCTTGCTCTTTGCGAATAAGTAATTCACTTTCTCTGTTTGTCACCCCGTTCAAGGAACAATTCCAACCAACACCATGTGCATGTGTTGAATGGACTCTATTGCAACAAGAAGACTACAATTTCCCCTGACCCATTTAGCCAAAACGATCTTTCCGCAAAGACAATGACCCTGGGGTTGGAAGTAAGTGGTAATACAACGAGTAATTGTAATATGACGAACTTTACAAACTTATGGAAATACGGAATGTCAATTCAAATCAAATGAAGCCGCATGCATGTATCACTCACTATCAAACCAGTACTCAGCGGGCCATGCTGGTTTTGCTGTTGTTCACGCCAAACTCCTTCTACGAAAACCTTGTAATATGAAATTATTACAGCTTTCCCTTCAGCATACACATTTACAAATTAAAGTAAATTACTTTTACTTTCCTTCAAAGTATCAAGTTCATCTTCGGACGTTGACATCTCAGCACCGCATCCGCAGGAGATGTTTGTAAATTTGATGAAATAATTATGTAAACATAATGGATTTATTTGATGGAGATTCGCCATGTGTTCCTGGTAAGGATTCCCAGGATTTCACACAATTTCTACGCATTTTCTACGCATTGTGCAATCACGTGAAATCAGCAAAATAATGAGTGAATCTATGCACTTGTGGAATGGAATCCAAGTGTGTACCAAAATCTAAAACTGGTGTTCTCGTCTTTTTTGAAATTCGGAAATCTATTTACAATGTGTAATCCATATATAATCTAACACTGAAAATAGAAATTGGCATCAAAATCCACCATAAAAAAATTCATTTCAAGTAAATCGAAAACCAAAAATTAACTCATGGTGGTATGGTATTGCGCATATCTTATGATTCTCTGAATATCAGGTTCGATTGACTTGTCACAGTCGAGTTTGGCAGGACATTTATCTTTGAGCAAATTTACATCATAGATTAATCGCCCTTGATGACAGTCGAATGATTAATGCTAATTAATTCAATCACAACTCGATTTAAAGGCACGCGATAAATTCAAGTTTGATATTTTTATTCCGCTCCGACCAACATTAGAATCCAGACTTAAATACGAGCCACGAGGTTCAATATCTAAAATCTTACAAAACAAACGAACAAACAGGTTCTACGACCCCCTTTGCACAATTCCCAAAGAGATAACACTAATACTGGTCTCATGTGCACATGGTCATCTTTCTATTATATAAAAATATTTTAATTATTATAATAAGTTCGAAATACTACCGTATTTAAAAGCATTTTTGAAGGAGTCATACATATATATATATATATATTTATATATTAATTATTAGAATTTGGTGCATAATACGAATGAGTGAATTCCATTTGCAGAAGTGACAGAAAGTCAATTGGCTGTTATTTAAAATTAAAATATGAACTTTTCACATTCTAGATAATAAAATACTAAAATAGCGGAATAAGTTTTCATACAATCAACAGGGAATTAAATAAATCTTTCATATGTTAACTAAAAAGTGCGTGTGATTGAAGGAGTAAATGAGCACTAGATCATTGAGTGGGGGCAATA
>JAAXYW010002180.1:0-16657 GCA_036851895.1 Orthonychiurus folsomi
CTCAACACTTTCATTTGGCCAAAGTCAAGTCATAGCCTATATTCAATTTTTGAGCGAATTTACAGTGATTTTCTAATCAATTTTCGATGCGGGATTTCCGCGGGATTGGGATTGCGGGATCGATACTGGAAGGAATCCCGCAATCCAGCAAATCCCGCATGCTGGATTGGAAGCACTACTTGGGACGTGAGCACAAATATAATGCGATCAAAAAATGCGGCAACATGAACCTTACTTTTTATGTCTGATTGATGCTAACCGATTGAGTTGCTCCATCGTCCAACTAACTAAAGTAGTACGTCTCGTTAACGCTGCCATAAATCTTTCTTTTTATTCCGGTCAATCAATAAAATCTAGCTTATAAATATGCGGTACCAAAAAAAATTTAAATCATTAGATCATATAAAGATGTCATTATTTCAAAATAAATTCTGCTACAAGTGGGAAATGATCACTTGGTACAGCCAAGGAGGGTAAACAACCATTTTGTTTGCATTGATTCCTCGTCAAAAGTCCAAGTCTTCGTAGCAATTTCAAACTGCCTTCCACATTTCTTCGCTGCAGGTCGCTCCATTGCATACTGCAAAAACAATTAAAGTTAAGTTCATATTCTGTGCTTGAATTTACTGCAAACACGAAAAGTTAATGCGCAAATTTTGTAGCTCAACAAACCTGTAAAACATATGATCTACACATGTCCAAATATTTTGCCTCGTCGTAGCTACAGTTTCGTTATCGTATGTGCGATCCAACCTTGGTGCATACACATTTCGAAATCTTAACTTGTGAGATAGTTCGCCACTCCCAAAGGTGCACTGGGTGCCAGACTTGTTTATGTTATCCAAAATACGACTGTGTTCCTCGGGGTCAAAATTCTGAGCAAAGGTATTGGTTAACTCCGCCTGCGCCTGTGCATGCAACATACCAAATTGTAAGCTACACAGAAATCCTCAACACTTTCTTCCAATGCCAATTAAGTTAACTTACACTAGCAGTTACGTTCTGAAAACCATTCTTGTTTGCAACTGCCTTGGGCAACGTGCCAGAAACAATACTGGGAACCGGGTTCGTATTCATACCATTACTTGGATCACCATACAAATTGACAAGTTGAGCGTGGGAGCTAAGGTCCAGCTCGAAGAAGTTCTTCCGACTTAAAAGAAACTTTTCCAGACGTTCCCAGACAATTTTATAATGCTGGCATTGGTCACTGATCCCAGCATGTTCATGGGATCCCAGCCCAGCATGTGCCGGAATGAACTCGGTTATTGCATGATTTCTAAGTAAAAATAATGTATAATTAATTATACATTATTAATTATAATTAATGTTGTTTGTGTTATTATTAACTCAAAGTTCACTTCTCGTATACGGATTATATTTGTACTTATTTGAAGAGAAACTTACAGAAAAGCGTCTGCTCTTGCTGCAGCTGTCCGTACCAGGCCGTCCGCAATAAAACTCACCAGTGGGCTAAATACACAACCAATTAAATTTGAAGTTAATCGGAATCAACAAAATAGAATCAATTGGTTCACACAACTTTACTACCTAAACGCCGGATCAGCGTTGAAGTCTCCTGTCAAAATCATAGGGTGGTAAATGGTTTCCCCCTTTTTATCAAATCCTGAAAACGCAAATCGGTCCATCTCGGCAAGGAGCAATTGAATTTGACAAATTTTTACATCCTAGAAAAAATCAGACCGATAAAGCAAAGCGTGGATTACTGCCAATATCAGTCCAGTATAAAAAATATATTGCACAATAGTAATAATAATATTGTCCTCGATATGTATATGTTATGTAATAGTTTTAGATGCGTACAGTTCGTTTCGGATTGTATAGAAGATGAGTCGTCCCAACGACTAGCTTCGGCCGTCTTCCACGCGTAGACTGTAATTTGACCAGCAACCCAATATTGTCTCTGTTAAGAAGCGGTACGTGTGGTTGGTGAAACTCTACATCCAATCTTTCCACTAAATTGAATAAACTCTGCTTCCAGAATATTGCGCAACCGTCTTCCTTTTCCCTGGTTCGCTTTTTGTAAACGCCTTTAAATCCTAATAAATCAAAAGCAATTAATAGATTCAAAAATATCCAACAGCAATATTCAGAACTGCGTGGAAATCAAAAATTGTTGAAGCACCTTTCTCAGCCATGCGAGGAACATAAGTTGCTTCGAAATGAATGGCATCAACTTCTTGCAGACACACAATGTCTGCCTTGAGTTCATCGACCTCTTCCAGAAAGAGTTCCAGCCGATATTCCCATTCCAATGACTTCGGATTACAATCCTTGTAGAGTTGCCTGTGTGTTTCAAGTAGCGACGGAGAGAGAACATTGTAGCCAAGTATTATGAATCGAGTAGAATTTGCACCATACATGCCTGATTCAAAATCGCATCGCATAGTCAGATCTTTTGTCTCCAAATTGTCATGTGAGTTGAGTAAAATCAACTTACCATTACGATCTCCACCAAGCCTAGCAAAAGTAGTTGTTTCCCAAAGTCTTAATTTCTTAAGACAAGCACGTGCATTTGCCGGGTCATCTGAAAACAAAAAAGTTTGCATTAAATTCAAATTGTTCCGGCAAAGAAACAACAAAAATGAAGTCAACAAACCTGCACGAAAGTATTCTTCCGAGCCATGTGCTCCTGGCAAACTAAATCGAAGCCTGGAATTTGGTCGGGGAATCACAATGTGTTCTGCCATCTCTCCAGTGTTGGTCGTCATATAGAATTTGGAATTTTTCTGTCAAATTCAAATCGAGTAATCCCAAATTAAAATACCGATAAATCCCAAACCCTTATGACAAACGTGAAGTGAATTCCTTGTGACAACAAAAAAAGAGGCAACCCACATTTAGTGCCAGCATTACAAACGAGCTCCGCCGAATAAAGGGGTTAATGAACTCCACTGCTCGCCTCGGCCCGCCAGCACTCATTTCACTCCATTATTCCACAACTTTTTAATATTTCAATCTCCCATCTTTATCACAGATGGATTATGAATTACAAAATAAAAAAAGAAAACAATTCGAAAGTCCGAATGTTTATTTTGTGCAACGTGGGTATGGGTGGCACGTGGGGAGGAAAATGTGGCGGCATTTTGCCCCAATCCAAATTCAATATAAATCGCAGGCTGAATTTTGTAAACTTCTTAGTTCTTACTCCGATTGATTGTTGAGTTTGCTTAAGGTATTTCCCACTAAAGCACGAATTTAGGAGATAATCGAACTTGTCTTTAAAGTATTTAATTTGTTTAGAACTTTCAGTCTACGTGATTTGTGTTTTTCCCCTAAATTCAGTTGTATAATCACAAAGTACTTTAAAATCCCAGCTTGTTACGTTTTTGGTTATCGAAACTGCAAGTACGTTAGTGATGTCAATTATTTTCATCTAAACTATAAACGCCACCACCGAAATATGGTGAAGGGGTTAACACCAGTGAAGAATGGGGAAGGCCGTGATAAGTCAGATTTAAATGTAAAACAAGTTAATGTAATAAAGTAGATTGTTGCATAAGCCAATTTGTCGCAAGAGTGCCTTTGATGTCCCTTAAGCCCTATTAGTTGCACTTGTACTTCGTTTTCATGTCGTCTCTGTGTAGTTTTTGTTTTATTTAGGCCTTCCTGGGATCATGTTTTGCACTTTTCGTTTGAGATTGTTTATTTTGTGTCTCGTAGGATCTGCATGCCATTAACCTTAACAAAGCTGAGGATTGAGGAAATTGAAATTATACCATCGCACTTTACTATACCTTGATGGGATATCAGTTTGCAGCTGTTGTGGTGAACTTATAAATTTGGAATTTTGAGGATGTTTTTTTAAGAATTTACTATACAACTTGAAGAATTTGTGATTTGCTTATCAACTACTAATACCAGCAGCAGGCGCAGTGATTTATACTAACTTCAAACTCCACTCGTTGCTTTCGCGACAATAATGTCTGGATTATAGAGATAAACATTCAGAATTGATTTCTTCGATAAATTTCAAAACAAAATATTTTGATAGCTGAAATCTTAGTACAAATGGAAATGTCAAAATGTAAGCTATTCTTTGACATCGAAAGTCAACAATGTCCTATTCTTTACTCACAAAAATATGACATTCATTTTTATGGAATTGAGAAACTCCACCCTTTTGATGTAGGAAAATGGGGAAGAACCCACAAGGTTAGAATGAGAAGTTAATAAAATTCTCAAATTAATAGAAGTTCGAATTTTTCGTTCTGATATTTTAAACGATACTACTTCTGCTTCAAATTAAATAGAAACTAATACAAAGAGGTGTAATAAAACCCGGGCAAAGTGTAGAGCCAAACGAGGCTTCCGATGCGGACCTCCTTCAAATCCATACAAAAGATTACTTGAATTCTTTGAAGTATTCCATAAACATTGCTCGGATATCCGAAGTTTGTCCATTACTCCTAATTCCTGCTTGTGTATTAAATTCGAAACTACTGAAGCATCTGAGGTACGGAATTCTATTTATAAGGTGACGTTATGAAGTATAACTTATCTGTCTTACTGTCACACCTGGATTAGATATCAAACCGGTGGTTCCATTTTGGGGACAAAATTAGCAAAAGAAAGAGGTTGGGCTATTAATTTGGGCGGAGGTTTTCATCATTGTTCAGCTAAAAGGGGTGGCGGTTTTTGCTTCTACGCAGACATTTCACTTTGTGTCAAATTCCTTTTAGACACACCGGAATTGAACACTGGGAGCGTCATGATTGTGGATTTGGATGCGCACCAGGTAATCAATCGTTTCACAATATTTTGAATTCAAATTTGACCCTGGCTAGCAGTAGAAATTCTATTGTTAATGTATTACACAAAAGGGAAACGGCTATGCAATGGATTGGGGATCCGACGAACGTGTATTTATATTGGATGCGTTCAATCAAGCCATTTACCCCAATGACGTAATTGCAAAAGCAAAAATTAATTTTGTGGTGAAATTAAGCCCATATACTGGGAACGAGCAGTTTGTGGAAGCCGTCGAGAGGTAAAGAAATTATCAAGAAATTAAATTCACATTCACCATTAGCTTCTGAATATTCATGGATTCGTTCTTGCAGTAGCTTAACCGAGTGTCTAAGCAAATTCAAACCGGACTTTGTGATCTACAATGCTGGAACTGATATTCTGGAGAACGACCCTTTGGGAAATCTACGTATTTCAAAGAAAGCTATTATACAAAGAGACCAAATTGTTTTCCAGAAATGCATTCAAGAACGAACACCAATCCTGATGCTCACATCCGGTGGCTATCAATGGGAAACTGCTGATATAATTGCGGATTCCATTGAAAACTTAGTTTCGCATGGGATTATCAGCTTGACTGAGGAAAATGTTTAAATGCAATATATGCGTGTATGTGTAGTCGTGTAGTCTAGTTATGACAAGTTACCCAGTTTACGTGTTTACTTCGGATTAGACTTCGGAAATACAAAGGGAATGAGAGTAAATTTTTAACTGTCGTTATCGAAACATGAATTTTTCAGAAAACGAATCAATTGCAGTCAAAGTTATGCCTGCTATTGTAATGCTCATAAGGCCCAGCCAATTTCCGCTCTTCTCTGTTGTGAACTTTTTTGTACTTCTACTACTACACTGCACTGTGCGCTGCAGAATTACACTTAAATTTATCGACCACATGTGCAGATGTGCATAAAACACCCTATGCTGAATTTTATATTCACGCTTAAATGTACAAGGCTGTGCCTAGTTTAAGGATCTCGGTAAAACTATTCTCTACAAGTTATCAACTAACAGAAATTAAACTGTACTTTGTCACCAAGAATTCTATTTTGATTTAGCTTGGGGCTTGGATTCGTATGCCGTAAGTTCATGTGTTATTTATTTTATTAAATTTCCAAATGCACGACTGAAAATTCAAAACTGCGGGACTCGGCTGACCAGCTAAGGCTCCATTCCGGGATAAAATTAAAATTTAAAATTATCTTTAAAAAACTTGTTACCGAGACCGAGACTTCAGCTTGGCCTAAACGCCAATTAGCATAGAGTGAGAAATCGCGTGGCGGCGGAGAACAGGGGTTCAGCATTTCAAAATTACATTGCGGTCTGAAATTTTTTTCATTTTCTTTTACCCACATTCAATTGACTTTTGGTGGTGGTACTTGTCCATTCCGTGTTACCTATTGGATTTGCTCATGGATTTGCGATGGCTGACAATGAACAGGTAATTGTAATAAAGAGTTCGATCCTTTGGTTGGATATTCCGTTCATATTTTGATGATTCACAGAACGAAATGTCATGGCTAGCGAAAACGGGGCTCTTTGTAGGATTCATCGTAGTTTGCTATGGAATTGCATCGAATTGGAGTCCGGAATGCCACGACGGTTATAGCGGGGTTAGAAATCATTTAGCCACGAAAACAGCATACTTTCCTCCCCCGGAAAGTGCATTTGTGGAAGCTGCACATCTGAAAGAAGGTTAGTTAATTTCTTAAGGGCAGTACATGCTGAAACTGTTAAGTGGTGCATTGAATGGACGGAAGCTCACTGATTTGTTTTTTGTGTAGGATGCGAAGCCCAACAAATATGGATGATCATTAGACATGGAACCAGGAATCCCTCCGTTAAAATTATTAATGAAATGAAAACATTATTACCGAAACTTCAGCAAGAATTGATCGAGGGCTCTAATGGTAATATAAATGCTTGAATCGTAATTACCGTTACCCAAGCATAGTTGCTGGAGCTGTAATATTATTTCATAACATTTTACAATTTTCCAATGCTAATGCACTATTTCACCAACTGTTCGCTTTTCAGAATTATGCAAGTCAAATATTGCTGACTTAGCAGCATGGAAATTTGATCCTGCGCTAGTCGAATCAGAAGAAAAGTTTTTGGTGAACCAGGGAAAAATTGAGCTGAAGGGCTTGGGTTACAGATTCAAGAAAAGATTTCCCAAACTTTTTATTGACAAATACGATGGTAGTAAATTCAAAGTAAGTTAAGCCAGATTTACCAATTTGTTGGGTGAACCTGGTTTGCTAAAATCTAAAATTATAATTTTAGTTTAAATATACGAAAACTGAGAGGGCCGGTGCTAGCGCGAAGGCGTTTACAGAGTCTTTATTTGGAGACGCTCATGTAAATGTGCAGTATCCGGAAGCTTTGGATGCTGATCCCGTACTTCGAGTAGGAACAGATTTTTAAAAATATTTTGCTTGAAGTTTAACATTATACATTATTATATTTTTACTCTCCACGTCTAGTTCTACAAAAATTGCACAAAATGGAAACAAGAAGTTAAAAAGGACCCCCAGGGATTTTTAGAGAAAACAAAATTTCAAAGTTCAGAGCACATGAACTTCGTTCTGGAAAACGTCCGAAAACGTCTTGGAATTGGCAGAAATCTGACATTCAATGAAATTGACACAATGTACACAACGTGTGCTTTTGAAACTGCGTGGAGCCCAGAGAAACTGTCTCCGTGGTGTGCAGTTTTTGATCAGACAGATTTGTTGGTCTTGGAGTACTATCATGATTTGAAACATTACTGGCTAGATGGGTATGGGCACGAAATCACTTACAAACAGGCCTGTCCCCCAGTTGTGGATTTTATCAACTCATTTGAGTAATCCAAATTACTACTTTATTACAAAATGATCGTGTCAGAGCTGTCAAATATTTTGTATTTTATACTTTCAGCGACCGCATTGCCAACAAAAGTTCACTTAATGTGATAGCCTACTTTACGCACAGCGGGACTCTGCTCAAGCTCCTGGCTCGCCTTGGGATCTTTAAAGACAGTGAAAAACTTTCAAGTGATAATTATCTATCACATCGAAATAGAGCTTGGCGCACAGGGGACATTGACAAGTTTGCCACAAATTTGGCCATTGTCTTGCACAAGTTAGTAAATACAATGTGTATGGTGTATTTATAGGTGTGTGCAAGTTTTGCATTGTTTTGCATTTCTGAACTCCCTACTTCACTGATATTTGCAGGTGCCCAGCCGACTACATGATTTCTGCATTTTTTCAAGAGAAGGCGATTGGGCTTCCAGCATGTGATGTTATAGCCTGCAAATTCTCAGACTTCAAAACAAATATGGCTGGTATTGTTAAAAGTTGTGATGTGCCAGCTTTCTGCAAAACGTAGAACTGGTGACTATCCCTTTCCCTACCCCGATGCTTGTAACGCTATTAATTAGAAATCGAATATGCTCTTATTTTCCTTTGTTTTATTACAATATATATAGTCATACAGTTTGTATAAAATTATACATTCCAACCTACTGAGTTAGAGTTGCAGTTGTATTTTTGTGAACAGAAAGCACTAAAGTCGTTTAAATGGAGCTCGAATTTGGCTTGACGCATAAATCTTAAGCGTCTCGACCGTAACAAAATTTAAGGTTACCGGCAATGAGTAATTAGCCTCACTGTGGTTCGTCTAGTTGGACTGAGAAGTCAGAAATTGTGATTTTTAGCTACTGATTGAATTTAAAATACATCAAAGCATTGGAGCCTAAATATATTATTAGTCAGTTCATTGAAGCATGAAGCAAAATAAAAGTAAGCTCTACAAGGCACGTTATAAACGTTTTAATCTCTTGTTACTTACTTCAGTTGCAAAACAGCAACCTAGTTTAACCTGGCAATAAAACCCTGGTGCTGGGTCAGTATGTCTTGTTTTTTGACCCGTGCATGCATTAATCACACTAGTTGGACTTCCGCATGCATCTAATTTCGACTAGGTATGTTTCAGTCTTAATAAAATTAATTAGGGCAGACAGGAAATTGATGTTGGTTTTCTAGCCATCATCCTATTAGTAATCTGTCATTTGTCATTTCTAGGAAGCTATGGACCTAACCAACTTGTTGTTCCTGGCAATCACCAGTTTATCTGCAGTTTCTGCTGAATTTGAATTTATTTGCACTCCGGAAGGGCTTTTTACGCCATACTTGCATGTATATAGAGGAAGGAATGGTTCCAAGTTATTTTCTGCCGGTCCTGGCTTCTACGATTTCCGAAACGAAATAGATGTTTACGTTTGTATCAATGGACCGTAAGGATAATTTTGGTTATATTTTAAAACTATTAGCATTTAAATTGATTTTATCCGATGCATTTTGCAGTGCTTACCAATACTTCAGTCACAACACAACACTAGGGGAGGTATATGAAACTCCAAGCTTTCAATTTTTTGTTCACATGTGTGGAATGTTTAACAAA
Organism: Orthonychiurus folsomi; assembly: GCA_036851895.1. Lineage (NCBI taxonomy): Eukaryota > Metazoa > Arthropoda > Collembola > Poduromorpha > Onychiuridae > Orthonychiurus > Orthonychiurus folsomi. The sequence continues at coordinate 9,217 of JAAXYW010002180.1, forward strand.
TCTCCAAATGGGGGTCACATTCATAGTGTGAATGAGACACTCAAAAAGGTAGGAACATCTAGTTAATGAGTACCAAATTCAACAATAATCCCCAAACAATATTTTTTTTTAGCTTCACGGCGTTCTGTTGATGGGTGATCCAACTGATTACAGGAAACCTTTCGTTCAACTCATGATAGCACCTGCCTACAACTACGCAACACATATTTATGAAAACGGCACTTCAATCTTCATCATAGGGGAAAAAGAATGCTTAATTTCAAAGGATCGCGTAAAGATTAAAATTCAGCCGAAAGCACCAGCTGCTGCAGATAAACCACAGTACTGTGCTAGAGCATACGGACAAGAAGGAGCGGTAGCGGAGGAGGAGGAACTAATGAAAGCCACATCCCCACTTACTGTTATCGGTTGCAAAGATAGCACTGCTTATACGACTGCGGAAGAAGATCAAACCAAATTCGATTCAGCGGCGGATTTGGCAAAAACGAATGCTGATACCGCACTTCAGACCGCCCAAGCCATTACTGATGCCACAGCAAAGGATAAGGCTGTAGCCCTTGCACAGGTTGCTGTAGACGCTGCCAAGAAGCTTACGGATGCAAAAGGTTTCAAAACTGTCAAAGTTGAGGCGGAATGCGTAGAACTACCTAACGTGGTTGATACGTGTAAGGCAGGAAAGCCGGATGAAACGCAAGCATGTACACTATTTAAGACTTTGATTGGGGAAACGCCTCCCTCTTATACCGGTGATAAAGAGTGGCGGAAGGAAATTATTCGATTAATTAGTGAAATCTACCTAAAGGCTTGTCCGGGAACCCAACGTCGATTCACTACAGCAATTGACAACCTCTTTGGATCCTATTTATTAGCAGGGTTGGCAGCCGCCAATCCAGCTAAACCTGAACCACCTGTTACAAGTACAACTTGGAAATTTATCGCTGTGGAACTGACGGATTGTTTAGAGCAAGGGCGTCGTATTGAGTTACAGGAAGGCACAGTTAGTTTAATTCAAAGATTAGCACTTAAATATTTTCATAATAACGAGCGATTTGCGGGTTTTGATTGTGGTCTTTTTTATTTTTAGGAGGGGTCAAACACGGTATTCATGAAAGATGGGCAGCCTACAACTATTAATTATTTACTTGAAGAAGCTGACAACGAGTTTGCATTCAATTGGGTGATTGATGCCCATTGGAAAATGTTTGCGACTGTAATGGGAATTTGCATCCCGCAGTCCAAGGACAAAACATCCACCATATCTAACAGATTTTACATGTCCTACGCTGAGGATTTCTTACAACCAGTGGCTAAACCCTGGTAAGACTCAAACACCGTTTTAAATGTTAGTAAAATACGAAGGAATAACCCTTGAAATTTTGTACAGGATTGAATTCAAAGACAATCTGGTTTACCAATACATCCTTTCAGAGTTTTACAACAAGAGAACGGATGCACGGATGACGGATTGCTTGGAAGCAAGTTTCATGCAAAATAATGCAGTGTCTTACAGACCTTTACGCCCAGTAGCTGTTAATGAAAATCAGGACAATTACTTTATCAACTGGACTATGCTTAATGATAATAAAATCTAGTTTGTTAGTGTTGCAAATTTTGAAAGTTCCTTGCATGTGATCTCTAATGCTACAGCAGACAAGATTGATACTAGCTAGAAAAAATTTAAAATCCGAGATGAGCAAGCGTGCCATTTACAAAACAACCAACTCCGTACCCCCGGAGTGCTTCGCACATGCATGATTCTACCAAGGAGGCACACAAATATTTCATTCAAAAAGCGATTAAAATTTGTTGCGCTGCACGTGCGGTCTACACGAATCTATATCAAATTAGTTTCACCCCACCTAAATAAAATGGGACGCCGGGAAGAGCGAAACAGGATCAATTGTCCGCTATTTGCCCGTATTCCTTATGAAAATAGTGCGTACGCGAGCGTTCCCCATTTAATGATCACATCCATCCTATCCCTAGCAGGAAATATGCTTAGCACTTTTACAACAGTTGAATGGTCTATGATGTGCAAATCCAAGGACCCTCCTGGGTAGAAAAAGCAGCTTATTCCCATTCACAACACCCGGGTAATTAAAGTCTCGTCAGGGTGAGCGGGGTCCTTTTCAGGACCGGATGTTTTATTGGAGTACTTGATGATTCAATAAATATATTTTTTTGAAAAATTTATTACAAATACAAATATTTTGTTTCATCATTCGGTAAGCGCACGCATAGCCATAAAAGTAAAATCACATAATACGAAACAACTGCAAGCATTTTAAGTAATTGACATTCGTTTGACATTTATATTTTGGTGTAATTTCAACTGTGTTAACTACATTGTTTAAAAAATAATTGAAATGAATTTTTATTTGGGTTGGACTCAACTCCAGTGCAGTGGTACGGGGCTAAGCTCAGTTTAGATAAAAATTGCACGCAGAACATTTGATTTCCAGGTTGAGAGAGAAGTCAATGCAGAACACAAAAATTAAATGACGAATCTGGATAAATCGTGCTGAATTTGTTGTTAACAGGGTCACGGAAGGTCGCGTGCTATGTAATGTTATTAGGCCCACATTTGACGATTGAAAATGATGGAGTGCGAGCGTGGTGGAGATTTTTCTCCCCATCTGCTGCTCTCCATCCCCAATGCCTGTAATACCGGGCAGCCCAACAATCCCGTCCGTGTCACACCATCACTTTCCATCTCCACCGGGTTTTTCCGGGGTTCTTTGTTTTCCTTCATTAGTCACTGTATTTACTTCGTGTCCTTGTGTCCAGCTGCTCCACATCAACGCAACTTGTCATTTCAGCCGCAGCTCAATCAAAAAAATATTAAATCGATTACGACACGGATGGGGTTTCAAACAGGATTAATGCCCTCGATCAGCAGCCCTTCTCGATCCGTATTCTTTTCCGTGCACCTGTATGGCGAAGCTGATGCTCGAATCAACGATAAAAAATCACCACGTGTTTTTCTAATTTTAAGAAAGGTACTCATTGGGTGATTTTTGAAATGGTATCCAAGCAGTCAAATTCGGAGGTCTTGCCAATCGTGAACGATGAACCTGCTTTATGAAGTTGGACTAAATAGCTCTAAAACCGAAGTGGCTACCACCCAAAATTCCCATGCTGCTTGCTGCAGTAAGTTGTTGAACTTTTAAGTTAACATGGTATAAGCACATATTGAAATAAAAACCTCACAAACTACGCGGAGCTCTTGTCCTAACTTTTAGTTTTACAACAATGGGTGGGCACAATACAGATGCAATTTTTATTATTGCATTCGTCATTTCCTGGATGATAAATTTACTTTAGTACAACAGTTTCATTTTACTGCAAATATTTTTTCGCCCTAACCCTTTCCCAATGAGGCTTGGATTAATGTTGGGAGCAGGGACCATCCGTTTTCATATAATATTCTGCTATGATGGCAATGGCATGGTTCGCTTCACTATTTTCCACTGCACCGACTGGATTCCCTTTTGCTGCCACCACAGATAGATTATTTCCGTGGGCCTTTCCACCCAGACTGCGATTCCCGTGGACTCCTCCGTCCTCCGTGTCATTAAGTGCTGGGAAAGTTTACACCTGTCTGTTTCCAAGCTTATCGCTGTAGACGAGCCCAGATATTGTTGAAAATGCGTCGCCGTCATTCCCTTCTTTTGTCGGTGCGACTACGCTTCTTTCTCCACTTTCACATTCAATGGAAGACGGAAAACCCGAATAGCCCTAACCTCTATTCCATTTCCCCTCCTTTCGTATTTCTATTTTGAAATGACGATATTGATCCCATTTCCTTAACAAATTCAACAATTGAGAGTAGTTCACAATTTGCTATCGAATCTTACAAATTTAATGATGAATGTTTGAAAATATTTGTTGGGTTGTAGCTTGTGAAAAGGTTTTTATGAAAACAGAATTACTTTTTTAATTCAACACAGAAACCAAACAACTGTAATTTTCATGAATTGAATTTTTAGTGTACTGTGCTGCCGAGTAGATAAAATATTTATGCTAATGCTAACTGCCAATATTTTGGAAAGTTACCTGCTTTCCAATGTACGCAATTTATAGATTCTAAATATTTTACTGGGTGAATCATTGGTTTTTAAGATAAAAAAGAATTGGTGAAACGTTGGAGTAAAATTGAATGTTTGCAGCCGTATTAAAAACAGACACAAACGTCAAATTGTATTTCATAGATTGAGTGAATGAAGACCATGAACCAAAATCGTATGGTTTTATACAAAGTTAAGCACAGGATTTGAATTTTATAATTTCAGGTTTTAATCTGTATATGCTCCGATTGAACGTCCATTATGCCGTGGATCTTCTGGAGTCCAAACTTTTGCTACCATAATTGAACTATAGTGATCTCCACGCTCACTAGACCATGACAGCGAGTGCCCTCCGATTGAACCGAATTCTCCCCCTGGATGGAATAAAAACATCAAAATGTATGTGTTACCATCTGCACTCAAACTTATAAATCATTTCATGTTTGTCTATTTTTGTGAATATAACTCAGCAAATACTGCATCTGCGTGTAATTTTCTTTTCGTTCGAACAGAAATTTTCAAATTTTGTGGATTGTTCAAAAAAATTACCTCTGTGACTTTGGATGACGACTTTCTTGGGTGGTTCTGGAACTGGGCCTCGGGATTCCGCCCCTCGATCTGTTTTGACCACTTCCGAAAGAAAATTGATGTAACCGATTGCCAATCTCAATGTGTCTACTTTTGAAAGTCTTTTTTCATAAGGTAAAGTTGGGATATGGGCTCGTAATCCTTCGAATGCGTCATTTATGCTTTGCATTCTTTTACGCTCACGCATGTTAGCCGCTTGTCTTTGTTGAATTTGTTGTTGAGGACATCTTCTTCGTCGTCTTCGAGTTCGGACACTATTTTCCTGGTCACTAGAACCCGACAGAGGGGAATCGTCCAAAAGTTCATTGTCATCGTCAAAGTCATTGGAATTCTCACTGTGCTGACCGTAGAAGGAATCCGACATTAATTCAAAATGTGATGATTCAAAAAACTGTCTATTCATTGACTCCACATCCATAGTGTCCACCGTGGCGTACATTTTATAGATGTCTTTCTTCAAATCCGAAAAAACCTTTTGCTTGAGTCTCAAAACTTCCGGAATATGGAACTTTCCTCCTTGTGGAATTTGGATAATACAAAACACTGATGCGTTCGTGAGTCAATTAATCCCAATTACTGTTGTAAATTTGGGAAACGTGTCGATGCCGTGTGGCGCACTTTGTAAATTGTTTGATGGAGTGTGCCGGGAGTGTGTCCGAACTGTTTGTTTGCGAAGACAGCCCTCAACTGGACCTGAAATTTAGAGGCTGGTGAGCCACTCCAGAAGGAGGAAGAAAATCTCCAGTTACATGCCTATGGCAAACTGCGCGCAGGTTTAATTAAGTGAGAGGAGGGACTCTTCGGAGTTTTCGGGGTTGAAAGGGGCTGGCCTGGTTTGCGTGCACAAAGGATTTTTTTCATCCGAGGCGTGGTTCAGTCGCGTGGATGTCACAATCCCAACAATGGGAAAAAGTACACATTGCGTACGTACCACACGTTATATGCGAGGATCGGATTAAATTCCCCGATGAACAGGCAGACGACTGGGTGAGAGCAAACGTAGTTGAATTTTGAAATCCTAATACTTTCAACAAGACGTGTAAAATATAGAATCACTACGATATATTTTTTAATGCAACTGGACAATACAGTGAGGTACAGTTGTCGTTGTCAGTAATGTCGGATCCTAATAAACTCGCAGTTCACCTCATAAACCGTTATGGGATTTGCACCACATTTCCTTTTCATTTGATTATCTTTTGCCCACACACACATGTTTTAATCTCAAGCAGGTGTACTTTAAACTCTCGGGATCAGGCGCAGATGAAATAAAATTAATTCTGCTCTGTCCTAATCACTTATTTCGGGAACCTTTGGGTCACCTACACACATGACCGTTGCTCATCTGTTTCTGCTTTGCGTGCAAAATTACAATCAAATCTCTTTCTCATTGCTAGCGCTTTTTGCCTTTCGAGACTCTTTGATTTCAGAAATTTTGCAGGCAGGTGTCAAACGAGTTAGGTATTCGTGCCTTTAATTGCTGACCGATACCAATACGTATGGAACATAAATAGCACCTACGTCACCATTTATGATAATTCCAGGCGCTTCAATTCTAAATGCGCAAGCAGTAATCATGCATGCAAGTAAACTGGCAAAGGTAATATGTGTTATTTACTTGCAGCACCACATTGATGGTTTCAAGAACAAGTTTTACAGTAATCAGCTTTAATTTCCGCGCTTCTTGTAAACAAAATTGCATGCTGGGTAAATTTGTCACCTATTTAGCGCTTTTGTCTGACAAAAAAATGTCGAAATGAAATTAAAAATTTGGATGCAATTAAAGACCTAATTTAGATGTATCCATTTCATTCATTACACTCAATGAAAATGTTTGGTTTGGTAATATAATACTAGCAAGCCAGCCCGCTTCGCGGGTTGACCTCGCAGACGGTACCTCATTGACATTCTGTAGAAAAACACAAAGTCGCAATCCCATGAAAGTGGGAAAACAGTAATAATCCCCAGCACCGGCGACTGCAAACTACTCTTTCAACCCACGAAATAAATAAAATTAAATATAAAATCCCACCCTTCTCTCACAAAACTACACCTTTAACCCACAAAATAAACTCGAAGTAAAAGCATACCCAACCGTCGCCACCAACAAAATAAACTCAATATAATTGTTTTTGAATCAGACTATAACTCTTCAAATTATCTAACACTTAATTCTTCCGAGGTGAGTTTTATCTGGACAGTGAAAAACCCTGCACGCATTTATTAGTTTTTATTCATCAGTAGTTCGCTTTAGGGTGAAATTTTTGTGTGTAACTATGTATTGTAACTGTGCGCAAACCGAACTGATTAATGATGAATAAAACAATCGTTCATACTAAGCTCTTGATCTCTGCATTTCCCTCCTAAGGAATGGGGCGGAGGATTCCCGACAACAATGTCTTTCAATGACAACAAAGCCGCTTAACACCAACAATGCCTCTCAACTATCTTTGAAATCCGTTCAGGCACTCCGTAAAAGTGTAATTTCGACGCCGATAGAAAAATTTGAAGAAAGTTATTACAAAAAATCGGTGGATTTTAAAAATCGGGTGAGTCTGGAGCCACTCCTAGGTGTGGACGGCAAGGGAGAGCCTGGTTTTGGGAACAGGAATACTGGCTGGGTGTCCGCCGCCCACGCAGTCAGTTCCTCTGATCCAAATCCTGGAACCTTTAGCCCAAAACCCCTCGGATCCAGGGCCACACCCCAAGACCCTTACACTCCGGGGGTGACGGAGGGGGAGTGTAGGGGACAGCCAGCCCTCGGGGCGGTGTGGCAGACGGCCCCG
>JAAXYW010002181.1:0-16626 GCA_036851895.1 Orthonychiurus folsomi
AAATTAAAATCGGAGGATAGTTTCTGAAGTTGTTTTAATTGTTTTAATCAATGCAAATTACTGTGATATATTTTAAAGTAACCAGAACTTACTACATAATAAGTATTGTGAACGGGTATACTGTGCCAAAGTGGCAGCCTCGAATGCGAGACAGTGATCTATTGAATAAATATGATTGTTCCCCCCTGAATAGAGTTGGGTGGACCAGATACAATCAGAGATGCATCATCAGCAAACATAATGGAGAGGCTTTCCTTAATTGCTAATGGTAGGTCATTGATAAACAGGACAAATAAAAGCGGTCCTAAAGTACTACCTTGTGGAACTCCTAATTCAGTGAACTTATTACTAGACCTGGTGCCATTGAGGTTTACAAATTGGGATCGGTAGATATGACTCAGACCTCAACAGAAACTAGTTTATGATCAGAGATAAGTGGATTGATAACTTCGACTAAGCAAGTCGAGCTATCTGCATTAGTGATAAACAGATCAAGAATAGAATCCCCACGGGTAGGTACTGAAACTAGTTGAGAGAGAGAATGAGAGTCGAGAACTACGGAAAGTTCCTCATACGAGTTGGGGGTTCTGAAATTGAAATCACCTAAAACATAGATAGGTTTTTCTGTGTCAACTAACTCAGATAAGATAAGATCAAGCGTCATGCAATTATTACGAATAACTTGTACATAATAATCCGGCCCCCTATATATGCAGGCTACAATAAAGTACTTATTAAAGTTGTGCTGAAACTTTGAGGCAACAACCTCAACATTCTCATTAGCACAGATTTCTTCAGAGCTTACAAATTTGAATGCTGTGCTTTTAAAACTGGGTTTAAAAAGAATGCCAACACCTCCTCTCCCCTTATACGTCCTATCATTGCGAATTATGTCATATCCGAGAAGGATAATGTTAGCCTGTCCTTGCTTTAAAAATGTTTCGGTCATGCAGAAATTATCATGATCATTCATAGACAAGAAGTTGCCAATAGAGAAGGCGTGCGAGTTAAAAGATTGAACATTAAGATGAGTTAATACAATTCTCAAAAATTTAGGTGTAGAGTTAAAAACATTTACTTGTGAAGGCAGTGAGGAAGCTGGTTGTTGAATAGAATTGTCGATGTCTTGAGATGTTGAAGGCGTATCCCGTAGTCACAGTTGCTGTTGTTGAAACAAGCTGGGAATCCCTCCAAAAGTCAAGTTGTATTCAGCACTATTACGGTTGTGTTGAGGAGCAAAAGGGTTAGGTGGATGAACTGACCAGAGACGGCAAGGCTGGATGGCATCATTCACAACTGTGTGGCGAATCCCGTCGATTGTCAAAGTGTTACCAGCCAAAATTGCCACTTTACCTTCATCGGTTGCTTTTCTAGATCCAGCATACAGGATTGCTCTTCGCTTCCGAACTGAGAAGGGTAGGTCATGCGAAATGGAGATTGGTATGTTGAGTTCAGCAAGGCGAGGGCGACTTTGCAAGATAATATTTTTGTCACTTATGGAGTCAAGGCAGACTTTTACTCCACGGGGTTTGGTGGAATGACCCCGGCGGGGCAGACGGTAGGCACTTTTAATGACAATATTTCCAAGCTGAAGCTTAGTACGGAACAAGTTGTTGAGTGTATTGATGAGTAATTCCTCGGTTTCATCAGCATTGTCACTTAGGCCATGAAGAATAATATTGAGTTTGCCAAGCTGGACATGAATTTTTTCAATTTCATCTTCGTGCTGATCAAATTTGCATTCATTCTTTGAGAGGGTAGATTCGATTACACTAACTCGGTCAGATATCGAAGTGAGCTGCGAGGTGAATTTTTCCAGGATTGGTTTGAGTGCAATGCGCTCTTCGCGACTGGTTTTAATTTCTTCACGACTAGCCGTGATGGCCTCAAGTAATTAAGTCTCAACATCGTTAGGAGTGGGGGACGAATTTTCAATAGTGTCAAATTCAAGATTACTTGCGGAGAGGGAATTTGACAATTTAAGCCTTTTAGATCCTTGGAATTTGAGCCAGATGCACTTGTTTTCCTGTTTGATCTTAAGTTACTAACCATTGAACCAGTACTTTGAGAAAGCCACTTCAAGTAAATTGGAACTGGGTTAGTGATTGTGTAGTATTGTATGCGTGTACTATTTAAGAGATAAGAGACAGCATTACAACACGTCTGCTCGGATCAAGGGAAGGGAAGAAAGTTATAGAGTGCCATAATGGAGTAACCCATCACACACACATTACAAATTCACAAACAGGCATTATAGAAAAAAACATAAATTAAGAATATAGAGCGTTGTACACGTACTTAGGTATTTGAGTCCAAGCCGCATGGTCGACTGAGAAAGTTCTGATTCAGGTTTGTCCACTTGGTAGCAACTGCGTCAAAATTAAATTAATGTTTGTTTAATAAGTAAATGTGACGAGTTTACGTTCGAGTTTGTGTTGAGTTTACTTACTCCATTTATGTCCGAGGATGACTCTTGGATAAAACGAGGCAAAAAATTAAATATTGATTATTTGTTATCAACAAGTTTCCACTCAAATCAAACGACAATTACAACACAACACTCACGGGCATGCGCCATGAAGCATCCGTTGATCAATGTCACCATTCTTAAGTGAGGTGTACCACAATACAGCTGATCCTTTCACGGGTTTCACAACAGTTCTGAGGGCAGGAAAAGCAGTGTTTCCTCCATGTGCAACGTCATTCAACTGAATGCAATTAAGTGTTTTAACTCATCTGTCATCTGCTTATACACACAAATTTACTTACGTAGATTAAAAATGTTGTGATCCTGTCACCCATCACAGAGTACTTCACTTCCTCCTGGTTAACTCCAAGCTTAAAATACACAAAAAAACTAATGCACGACTCCCAAATGAAGAATACCGTACACTTACCGAATCCAAGTGGAGTGCAACGTGACCTCCATAGGCATACGATGCAATCTGCAGGTCTTCGGAAGCAAGGTCCCCTCTGACATGTAGGCCTGTTATACAGTAAGTTCTATCCTCCGGGATATCGGTATATGCGGGATCTCATTATCATTAAGCCACGCGTATGATGCTGTGCGGTACGTAACCTTGGGTCGGTTCGAAGGGGGAGCTCTGTGAAGTGTGGGCATGGCTGCTTCCTTCAATGACGCAATCCACTGGTCACCAATTACGTCATAGATTTGAACTAAATAAGGATCTTCATTCAGCAACTCCATCTTGAGAGGATTGATCGGCCCAAAGTATCCACTGACATGGGTTTCGTACCAACAATACAGGTTCTTACGTTCCTCTTCAGTCTGTAAAAGTCGCCATGAGAATCGGAAAGCATCCTTTACAAGTACGACTGACCTGATAATTTTGTCCATTGCACAGCCCTAAATGGGTATAATATTCAGTCTCGTGCTTTGTAGTTTGCTTAACAAGCCAGGCAAGTCCAACTTCATTTCCACCGCTCTGCTTTCCTTGCATAGAATCTAACATCCTTTGACGAATAGTGGTCACATTGTTGGAGCCCTGAAGCTTGTCAACATACATGTATATCCCACCCTCTTCTTCGTCAAATCTCTGATTGTGCTAAATAAGTTTTTAGTTTGAATTTCCATCAATTAGCATAAGAATCCTGGTTAACCATGACTTACGACTAACCAAGTCTATATTCTTCTGAATTGAGTTAGACAAAGCAATGGGGTTAACAGCGGTGTCATTGCCTCTCTCCCATCTTACTTCAGCCAACTTCAGCCAGTCACTTGCGAGAGTAAAATATTCTTTCTGGGCCGCGTATTCTGCAATTTCATAGACCTGATTTGTGGGGAGCCCCACTCCCGTGTTTGTTCCTCCGATTACTCCATCTGCGACCTAGCGGGACACCAAAACTAAGTAATCTGTTTTTAATCCCACCCTTTAAATATTCTGAACCTGGCCAATATCCAAGTCGTACGTGTATTGGAGGCGAAGTAAGGCTTCAATCCCATCGTACCAATCAGATGTCTTGGGCCAGTCGTTGGGTCCTCCCAGAACACTCATTAAGTCTTCCAGTCCTTAAAATACAAGAAAATACACAGCTCACTGTTTTAGGAGAAGGAGAATGATGCTGGGCTTTGCATTACATTAATTGCGTTATTTCCAAATTGCGTTATTTCCATATGTTTTCTAACCCGATTCCAAATTTTGTCCAATATGATCAGTAATGGCTTTGAATTCGTTGGCGAACCGGCGAACGATTCTGTACGCCCGGACTGGATGCGCCGCACCTTGACTGGCTCTCTGCCATGGATCATCAGTGTCAGTCTCACCCTTACTACTGTCCTCGTGGTCATCCAGATACCTGATAAAACGGCTGGCTTAGCGTCATATTAAACATGTCATCTTCTACTTTTAAATAATGATTTCCCCACCTTCGAATTAATTTAAGTCTGACTTCAAGCGCATTCGCATAGTCTTGAATCTCTGCATGGATTAGTTGTTCTGACCGAAACAAATGAGTTAAATAAGTCGCCGACAATGCATATGGGTAAGGAACAGTCTTTATCACATCAGCTGTCACTCCAAATAACACTGCACACACACACACACAAATATACAGGAACCACTGCATTTTTGAAGCCCGGTAAACGTCAGGAACAATATTTGTCCATGATGGATGTGTGTAAATAAAGTCTTTCGCAGTCAGTAATGCAAAAATTACTTCAATGTTAAATAAGAGTTCACAGAAAAGAAAACAGGTGAGTCTCATCCATCGCAAGCACCGTTAATCCATCCTTCAGTGCTTAGCAAGACATGCGGAAACGCAGAGTGCAGTTTTGCCGCAAAAAACAGGTTTGGCATTCTTCTTCCCTTGAGCCATTAACGCGAGCAACCACCTCAACCCCAAATATTATAGAGCGTAAGAAATGTGCACATATAGCAATTATAGCAATCGAGTGTTAGTGAAGGAAAAGCGTAAATATGATTTTAAGCAAAAAAGTGAATATTGGTTGAATATGGATTTAAGTAACTTTACTACTAGTTTTGCAACTGCATTGGTTTATATCAGCAATTTCGTGCGCTGGAAATATTTTTAAAATTACGTGTCAGTAATTCAAAGGTGACATAGACCAAAGTGTCACATAAGGAGAACACGCAGTGGAAATTTCAACAAAAATCGTTTTAAAAATTGATCATGGTAGAATAGAAAAATACCCCAGTTTTGAAATGTTTTGAACTGAACGTACGCATACCAGTCTACTAGAATCTGTCCGACGCTTTCAAAGTGTAATTCTAACCTAAACATGATGCGTTATTTTTATGACAGACTATTTATTATTACATTATTGTGTTATTTAAATCCAATGTATTTAATTATGGAGTGCATGTATATGCTCACATTCTTATGTAAACAAGAACTGCCGCCACCAGCACAATGGACGTGGATAACATATGTGTAAATCCTACAGCACCGTTAGGAGTTGTTTCATCATCACTTGGTGTTGTTGGCTGGATAGGTCCCGAAGTGGTTGTTGATCCAACTCCTGGAGTGGTTGTTAGCTCAACTCCTGTAGTGGTTGTTGTTCCAACTCCTGGAGTAGTTGGTGTTCCAGCTCCTGGAGTGGTTGTTGTTTCATCTCCTGGAGCAGTTGTTGTTTCATCTCCTGGAGTAGTTGTTAGGGTAGTCTCCGTTGGACCTCCAGTTACTGGCTCTGTGGGCCGATCAGTGACTTGTGTGGTGGTTGGTGGTGCTGTGGTGGTGGTGGTTGGTGGTGCTGTGGTGGTAGTTGCTTGTGGGGTGGTTGTAGTGGTTGGTGATTGTGTGGTAGTAGGCTCTGGTTCATTTGAAGGCATGACTTGAACTATGTTTGAAGCCTGGGACTGAAATTCAGAATTCACAAAAATCAGTACTTGAGAAAGTCCCTGCGGTGGCAAATTAATTCGAAACTAACCAATCCGCTGACCCCTCCATCCATGACGGCTATTACTTGATAATATACAAGATTAAACTTGTTGGATACAAAAATTGTCTCGGTCCTATCCGCATCTGCCACGGCGGGAACTTGCCGCACAACCTCTAGATCAGGTGTAGCGCAGATCAATGTGTCAATTGATTTTGATCCTTGCACCACATACCTCGTAGCTGGTTGAACAAACTTAGTTAGCAATTTAGATATCACTAAGCACAAGACCAAACCTTACCTCGACCTTCTGCACCCAAAATCCGAGGGGCAGTGAATGTAAGACGCACCTCGGCACCTTGTGACACCAATTCAGCCTTGAGATCCAAAATCTTGTGTGGCTTGGTCTGAATTTAGATTTAGTAACTTTAGTCCAATATATTCTAATAATTTGAGACTGATTAGCCTACCAATTCAAAAAGTGGGACGTTTTTGAATACAACTGGGGCTGGGTAGTCAACCACGGAAGCGTAAGAGGTCTCGAGTTCAACGGATTGAATCACTGGCGTAATCTGGTCTTCTGGCAATAATCTACCAACTCCGCCGCTTGAGACACTTCTAGGACTGCCATTGATACCTTTCTTGGAAAACTCGACACTAACAGAAATCTGGTATGCTCCATCTGCAGGGGGCAGGAAAACCCCAGAATAGACTCCATCATCCTTGAACAAGTCAGGTGATCCAAACCCATTGTCCTCCAAAAGCACCACACTAGCATCCGAATCCGAGCCAATTAGTTCAGCTCTAGCTTTTACCACAAGACTTACTACTGGGATTCCATTCTCTTCAACCTAGAGTAGCAGACAAAAATTTAATTTTTGAGTATTGTCTATTAGTGGCTTAGCAGCTGCTTACATGGGCAAAGATCGTAAACGGTGCCAGACTGTCTGCGCGGGGCATACTCATGTCAACTACATTATCCACGGCGCTCACGGATACGGAAATTGTCAGACCAGGATGTACATACCCGGTAGTCATTAAGAGATCTGCCGTGTTGCAATCTAGTCCACCGCAGCTGAATTCAACAAATAATTCTTTTACGTTCTGTGTCAGATCCTGGGAGCAATACATTTTTTAGAGTCAAATTTAAGCATTATTATACTGAAATCATATACGCTTCTAACCAGCCATGGTGATATGGTGTGGATTCTTTTCTTTGAAACTCCAATTTGTGTTTCCGCAAATGCAATTCTTCGTGAGACAAGCCCCATGTTTTGCGTCCAGGAAATTCCGGGCTCCATCATTTCGTCCACAATCAAAAATATGCGAAGGTCAAGTTGCATTTTATCTTCAAATGGGACAGCGTATCGCCCTTCTGACACTTTCCCCCTGTATAACTAATTCAACCAATACATTTTCTTGATTTTATTTTTCAGCACACAAAATAAATTCTGCTTACGATTGTGTATCCTTTATCAGTTGCAGTTGGACTGGATTTCTGCAGCTCTTCTGCCAATGTGTCCAGCATTGCGGTTACGTCGATTGTGGCCTGCGCTTCGGTCTTCATGGACACGTGGCGTCCACCAGATGACTCTGCCAGCCTAAACAAGTGCTTTGGTAATTCATCAGAAGTGTTTTCCAACTCAGCTGCGTGTAACATGACTCGATTCCTCCTTAATTCAAAGAGAAGTTCCTCCTCAGTTATGCTGGATGCTAAGTATTTCAAACATTGAAGGACAAGATAGAATTTACACATTTCCTGTATATTGTTTTTTGGCTATACCATAAAATGAGTTGTACCGGCCTGTCTTGAGGACAAGCAGGGTTGACTGGAAGGGAGCGTCAACCAATCCAATGCTTTTGATAGCCTCAAGCAATGGTTTACCAAAATCAGTATTGGGTTGTCCATTCAACACTGCATTCGCAATCGCCCTAATAAAAATCAAAACGGTTCAAGTCCAGTTAGAAAAATGTGTTGGAAATATGGACATGAGGTCACTAACTCAGTGATGGCAGGCATATTGTCTTGAACTATGACCCAAGACACGTGATTTTCGAGAACAACAGATCCTGATTCCGAAGAAAATGTTCCGACGCTTAAAACAGTATCTCTTAAGGCAGACTGGCGAAGGAAGCTCATGATTTGCTCAACAACGCCAGAAACAATGGCGTCAGCCTCGTCATTCTGGTAAATATCAAAACTCAGCATCATCTGGATTGTATTGTAAATGTGTGTGTACAAATAAAACGAGAAAGTCTAAGAATTTACGTCAGCAAATGTTCCCTTATCCAGAAGGACGTAGAGCGGAGGGAGAGCACGTTTATTAATCATATTAATTTCAACCGAAGGGATCTCTTGAAGTTTGTCGGTCACTTTGGAAAAGTCTTCTGTGCTTTGAATGACCGACCAAACGCTCTCGTGTCCGCAAAACAAATTCTGGGGGTTAGGAGCCAGGTTATTGTGATTGTCCTCATTGCAGAATTGAGTGACGGAGTCCAACCAGTGATAGGTCATAAGGGAACTTTTGGCACGGTTGTTTGCGGAAGGCCGGAATCGGCAGTTTTCATTTACATTGTTGAATCCGTCAGCAGGTATGCACTCCTTGTCAGACCTAAATGTTAATTTTAGACAATGAGGCTAACTTTGATGACGCCGAATATGTAAGTAACAAAGGAACATACAAATCGGTGAATGAGCCCTCTAGTTGTGTATTGGAGCAGGCAGTGGTTTCTAATGAGTCGAACCCACTTCGTTTGAAGAAATAAGGGAATACAGTGCTTCCGGACATTCCATGTTCCTCCCAAACTCCGTACCGATATCTTGCCCATAGATGAAGCAGGGCTTTACCTATATTTGTTTAATACAACAGGATGTAATCTCTAATTTGTGATCTATCCTAAAGATTTCTTGGCTGTACATCTAATTTCGCATTACTTGGATGTCCATATGGTTGGGGTAACGATGTGTTCATAAATCCGCTTGGCAATTCCATAAAATCTCCCGGCAGTCCGCATGGGTTACCATTGTACACAACTGGGCTCAATGTAGCCGGGCTGAGCCGAATATCCGCAGTTTTATAAGATTGTCTATTTGAATAAACCATAAGCTTGAAGCTCTTTCATTAATTTAACGCATTTCAATTTTTTTATTAATTATTAATTATTATTATGTACATTACTATTATAATTTTATTAAATTTTAAAATTGTTGCATTAAAGTTTTAGAGCGCGGTCTGCATTTATGCATGGTGATGGCGATGACGAAGAATCGCCCAATGTCACCGTAGTTAGCATTGAGTGGATTCCATGTATTCTGATAAAGACTTGATTGTTCTAACGTAACGTAAGCTTGCATGTTTACTTGAAGGCATGGTCGTAAAAATTAAGCCATGGATACAATTGAACGCCAATAAACTACTCGCACAAATCATCATAAATGTCCTGCTTACAATAACTGCAGGTAATTTTGATTAATCCTACGTTTCTGTTTAGAAGCGCATGCCATTTATAAAGCGGCTGAATTTACTGTGAAATCAATTAACAAATACCACGAGTGGTTAACAGGGGAGTGCTGACAAAGCCCATTTCGATTACATATAACTATGCCACACTCTCTACCGCTTTTGCCGAACTTGCCGCAAATTACCATCTATTTCTATACTTGATTTCTAAATGTTTACTCTAACATCTAGTTTTGATTTTTAACCGACTTTGAGAATTGATATGGTAAAATTTGATAGGTTTAATCTTTAATCCAGAAATGGTTATCCCACCGTTTACACAAGTTCATTCTTATGGTGCTTAGCTTACTAAAGAATTGAATTGAATTGAAGGGCTTTAATGCATAAAATGTAGTCTGTTTCAGCATTTAATATTCTCATAATGCCCCATCCCCTTAAATTGACATTGGGACAGGAATATATCTCTATCCCATGCTATTGGAAATTCATGCCAAAAATATCCAGGCAGAGCCAGGGCGTCGCTAGTCTAGGCAGGAATTTGCATTATGCGAATTGTGGATCGTACAAATTAAATGTCACCAAACTGAACAGCCTGAAGTAGCTGGTGACAACTTTCAGGGAGTGTGTGGAAGAAAGAGATTTTATTACTCACGATTTGGATTGCGGATTCCCCATGGTCCAGTGGCTTGGAAATAGCAAATCCACTTGCTTTAAGTAAAATGTTCTATCAGTTGCGGTAAAGAGTTGCCGCGAAAATGTTTGTAGGGTGTTCTAAGTGCAAGAAAATGCCATAAATTGTTTTTACTTAAATTTATCACAATTTTGCATAAATTTATTTAGTGAACAAGAAACAATCAAATTCCGGTTAACAATTTAAATGTGGCATGTTAGCCAGAATTACTGTTACTATTACCGTCATTCCAGAAATGAAGGCGTTTGGGGCCTCGGGTTCATCCATGCTGGGATCCACTGCAACGACCAGAGAATATCCTCCGTTATTATCAAGTCGAACTGACCCGCTTGACCTAACTATGACGGAGACGACCAGAAACAGTGACACTTTAAAGCAATTCATCTTTGGTGATCTGCAATGACCAAGGCAACTAAACTAGTTGTAAAGTTAAGACAGAAATGGAAGTAGAATTATTTCAGCATCGGGTTTATTTATGAACAGATCCATCCAATTGTGTCAGTTAATTTTGATTTATTGGAAAAGACGGTAAGCCGGGTCCTAAATCCGTGCCATCATTTACATTGTCTTCATAATTTTTTTATCTTTCGTGATGCAAGGAACTAAAGCTTCCAGCTTAACTTTCTAATCAAGCTAACCAGTTCAGTTCAGCTCAGTTCATAGCTTTATTCAAAGCTCAGTGCCATAATAATTAACGTTTATAAACGAGAGAAGCGGATTGCCAACAAAAAACTTGACGTAACACTAACAATTCGGGTTTCAAAGTCATTCGCTGAATTAAACATCGATTTATGGCATCCGCTTACGCGTGTACTGGAATCACAGTAACACTCTTGAAAGTCCACAATATGATTCTAGCATTTACAACATATCCTCCAATTTATCAGCATCTGTCAAAATCTATACCACGCGCAGAAATTTGACACAAGTCACGCATACTGTATTTATTGCGTTGCACATCTCATAATGGCTCCCGGTATTTAGCATATTAGTGTAGTTATGAAGTAATGTCGGCCAGTTACTTTATATATCATTGTTATTTTCTCGTAACATACTGCTTCTCGAGTCTGCATTTTAATAAAAACCTTTTTAAAATTCTATGCACCCCTTGGCAAGCATTGCCAGGCTCTCGCATCATTACAGTTGGAATTTTATGATGAAATATAAAACTGAATGCCATTAAAACTGGAGTGTGCATATCTACACAAATCGGCTCAGGATCTGCGTTCCCAACAATATTTCAAAATATGATAACTGAAATGAATTGCAATTGTACCTTGCACCTTTGTAGTCATTGAACATCATGTGGTAGATCCTCATAGTGTTTAATTTTTAAACGCCATTGTTATTTAAAAGGACACACGTTCGAGTTCCACTCACTCCAATCAAATATTAATTGCTGGCAATTCCAAGTGTTATAGAGCTCATTTGATGTCATACCGTCTGTCACCACTGTCCTTGCCCATCATTATCTGTATCTCCAATTTTAATTATGACATCTACAGTGACATTTATAACCCTGTCTACCTACCAACCATCCCATAGGCTTATCTTTATTACTCGCATCAACTCTAACTGATTCTGCACGCGCCTGCATTACGAAATTCAGTCAGGAAAATGTGTGCTTATTTTTGTGTCCGTGTGGAGTCAAGCTTGCCGTGCCGCCGCGCCGCGGCGGCTAGGCTATTTGAATGAGCACGGCCTCGGCCTGTGTAATCTGCAAATATGCTACAATGACAATGGCACACATTATCCTCATACACAATAATTTTTGCACTTGACATTTTTGTGTAAAGCGATCATCACCATACTTTGTGTTTTTTTTAAAGCCAAGTAGGTACCACGTATATTTTCTTTCAAATGGAAGAAGGGAAGTGCGCTTCGGAGTACCCTACCCCTTTAAAGCACTGCCGGTTCTCTTATAGACCGAAAATTCGTTCAACCCTCACGTAGTATGTATATTCACGTACCATATCATGGCACGGCTCAAATGCAATGCTATGTGCACATACAGGTTCCTGTTTCCGTGCCACCGAATTTCCACCAAATCTTGAAGTCAGGAATTCATATACATTCAGGCGTAAGCGTAACGTACGTGTTTTCTTGTCGTCGCGTTTTAGAACGAAAAACATAACTAACACAAGTAGAAATTTGTGTGCAGTCAATTTTTCACCGCCAGCACTATTCAGTCGGTGGTGTTGTGGTAGTGTTTCACAAGAATCGATATCAGCGACTCATTTCTAATCAACTTGTACGTGTGTGTGTGTGATTCAATTCATAGGTATTTATTTCCTTTCACTGCAATCAGATTTGAAGTGGTATTACTCAAGTAAGTATAAGTATGTACATACAAAATGATGAAAGAACAAAAGACTTATTAAGACTCCAACAATAGGAAGACAGGCGAAGAGTGAAAAGAGGACAACCTGTACTGTGTTTGACTCATGGATGAAGATGATGGGAATTTTGCACAGACTCGATGATGATGCTGACAAGCATCACTCCCTGAAAACAAGACACGTACATTACACATACAAACCTTCGCAACAATAGCCCAACAATCATGAACTAACCGCAAAAAGCAATCAATATAATTGACACATTTTTATGCAGGGGGATTTGATTTACAGTTTCTAGTCCCACCCCGTTGTGTTCGTCGTTTGTCTTTGTCTGTTCTCGTGTATGACAACCACCATTCACAAATTGTTTCCGACGAAGCTGTCTTGCAGAGTGAGGTGAAATACACAATATTTGCAACAATGTCATCCGCTGGAATATTCCCTGAAAAATTTGCCATGTATTTCTCATCCATGAATTCCCTGTCTGGTAAAATCTACTCGGACATCCAGTGCACGGAGGAATCAATGCCGGTTGGTTTAAGTTACAGTGAGAAATGTGGGATTCTGGACAAGCGACTAATTCAGGATGTGTTGGACAAATCCGAGTATGTGGCCAAGGGTCATGCCCTAGATTTTCTGGATGAAGATCAAGTGAAGTCAATTCTACTTTCCGTTTATCCGAAGAAACCGGAAAAATATGTCTTTGAGGAAAATGGTGTCTGGGTCGACGAACATTCTCAGCCCTTCAGCTTTTGCAAACAATCGCAAGCCAAATCATGTCCACTGGCAGAGCTCATTCAAAATCTCCCTAATTTGACTACGACAAAATTGACGAACACAACATCCAACCGAAAACCGAACGGAATTGCAAATAGAAAAATCAAAAAAGAGTTCGACTCGGATGGAAAACCTGCATGTATGATTGAAGAACACCATGGAATTATTGAGGCAGAGGACGAGGAAGTCGTTGACGCAAAAATGAAGCCAGAAATGAAACAAATAAGAGCACCTTCCTTTTTTGGTGTGAATGTCATGGGATTTATGGGGTCAGACTCTCAGAATCAAAAAGCAGTCAAGATTACAGCCCCTGTTGGCGAAAAGTTAGTGGAGGAGGAGGATGAGGACTCAAACCTACCCAAACAAAAGCAGAACTTTGACTTGATTGCAGAACTTCAAGCAAAATTAAAGAAAACTAACAGTG
Source organism: Orthonychiurus folsomi (assembly GCA_036851895.1). Classification (NCBI taxonomy): domain Eukaryota; kingdom Metazoa; phylum Arthropoda; class Collembola; order Poduromorpha; family Onychiuridae; genus Orthonychiurus; species Orthonychiurus folsomi. The sequence continues at coordinate 13,550 of JAAXYW010002181.1, forward strand.
GAGGGAAAGCTGGGATTGGACATGTGCAGCCCTCAAAAGTAATTCCAATTAATACAAAAACAAATTGTACTAAAGTTAAATTACATTCTCTCAACTGATTTTGATTGAGTAAAGTAAACTCTCCGTTCCCAACATGTACTTTATAATGGTTTGTTTGATAGGTGAGCAAACCAAAGGCTCCGCCCCCGCCACCACCTCAGACAGATGCCAATCTCAAAAGGAATTCCAGCTTAAGAGAGGAAAAAAAGGAGGAAGCAAATAATTCCAACAATCCGGCCGAGGATGTTAAAGAAGCCAAGGAGTCCAACCAGACCAAATCGCCTCTTCTTCAACTCCAAAAAAGTATTCGAAAGGAACCAACAGAGTTTTGCGTGGACGTGTCAAGTCCTTGTCGAATTGTAAGTTTTTTAATTCTTCGGTTTTGTGTGCGCTTACAAACTAGCTATAACTATGGCTGAATTGTTTCAGGCTACTCCAAAGACCGGATTGGATTTCCTGGACAACTGGTAAGCGCGGCGGCGCGGCGGTGTCTGTCTCAAGACGAAATTCCCAATTGCATTATTACCATTGTGTTCAACTAGTCTAGGTTTTTCTTAGCCATTTCCAAAACAGTTACCAAATTGTCACCAAATTGCGGTAGAAAGATTTTGCACATTTTTGAGAAATTAAAATGATTTTTTGTTAAAATCAATCCTTGAATCAATTTCCTAGTTTCTTTATTATAAGTCCGCAAAATGTTTTATTAGACGAGTCTCTTAATGCCGTAACAAAAGCACTTTTGAAAAACTTTTAAACGGTTAATAATACGCATACACGACCATAGTTAAAATATAAATGACTGGAAGAATGCTTCGTGCTAAAAATGGTTGAGAAAGTCGACCCAGAGATTTGACACTCGCTGCAACAGGCAATGAATATGGATTCTTGAAATAATTATTCGGGTCCCACTTGCTTTTAATACGGATTAATTCTTTCAAATTTGCTCCATAATACCTCCTGAACCCTTCGTTTTGCTTATAATCTGAATCAATGTCATTTTGGTAAGTTTGACCAGCGTCCATAAACTTCAGCAAATACTCCCAATTCCTTAGCCAGCGGAGCCCACTCTCGTGAGCTGAGGTAGGGGCATTTGGAACCTTACTTGTGTATTCACAAGAAAAGTAGTAATAAAGCCTCCGATGAAAAAAGGCGGTTTCATTTCTTGTGTGTTTACGAACACCGTGAGCATTCACTAGCCAAGTACATTCCATTCCATCCTTAGGCATTCCTTGTAGGACCTTGGAAATCTTGAAGACTTCGTTGGAAGAATATGTTAGTGATTTCACATAAAAGGACTTAATCTTTTGGTAAACCGGCAGTGACATGTTGTTTCGTAGACTTGGAAAGTCGTCATAAGTCGCTATTTTATTACCAATCAGATCGGCGTTTCCAACAGTTGTTATAAGATCAATGTAAGACGGATTTGAGAGCGTCATGTTTCCATGCGGTGGGAATATTTCTTTTAAATTTCTAGTTAACATTTTGAGTCGCTTCACGTTCTTTTCCTTCTGAATAAATAGAAGTGCGACGTAGATGTGTCCACCTGTCAAACAAAAAAATTATTTTACCAAAGCTTAACATACACATTCAAATATTTTTAATGTTTTTAATATTTATAATAAGAATCTAATTAGTGTAATTAATAGATCTAACCAGATATCGATGCATAGGACACAACACCCGGTTCCTTCCGAAGTGACCAAGCCAGCCATTTCTGCCAAGCTTGAAAAACCAGGCCAATTTCCGCAATAAGATAATTTCCCGTAATAAAGTTAAAAGTCAAGTCTGAGGCCGGAAACATTTTATATTTGAAAGCAGTCACTATTCCAATATACCCGGATCCAACGCCACGTAATGCCCAGTAAAGGTCAGCATTTTCTGCGGCGTTAACAGTACGCACAACTCCATCGGCATCCACCATTTCCATCTCAATGACAGCATCAGGGCCGAGTCCATACAAACCAGAAAAGAAACCAATGCCTCCTCCCAGAGTAAAGCCGGCTATCCCCACCGTATGACAAGCTCCGATTGGTACTCCGAATCCACCTTGACTCCAAAGTGCCCAGTAAATTCTCCCTAGAACATTTCCCGGCTCAATTCTTGCAGTTTGATCAGATTCGTTGATATGGATTCCTATCATTTTGTTGAAGTCAATCACAACTGAATGGGGATTTCCGAGTGAAACTCCTTCGGAGGAATGTCCTCCACTTTTTGGGACCAATGGAATATTGGCCGCCAAACCACAGCGGACAGCCGTTTGAACGTCGGCGGTTGACCTGGGCATGAAAATGCCCAATGGATTACCTGGTGGAATTCTGGTGTTCATATGATGATTAACCTTGGCGTAAAGAGAGCCTGGTCCATTTCGCTCAAAAAATGAATCATTGCCAATTTGAGCCGATTGCAAGCAATGTCGAAAATGGTTTATGGGGTTGAGCTCAATGCAAAATATGGCCAAGTTTCTAAAAAGAATCGCCCAAATCACAGATTTTAGTAAGGCCACAGAAACAAACATGTTCTCAGAGTCTAATAAGTAAAAATAGGAGTGGCGATTACTAGGCTTGTTTAGGACATGAGAAAGGTGCACTTTTTCCATTGTATGCAGTAGTGTTTTTGTGGGTCAGTTTTAGAATAAAGAGATGTTAGAAAGGTTACCTTTCTAATCAATTCTAGCATTGTTTTTAAATTTGCGATTCAAGGTGGAACAGAATAGAGCAGCCAGCCATGACCTATATTATTCATAGTCAAATTGCAAAAAGGAGTGTAAGCCTTCAGGCGGGAAATTGTATCACCATGCCCCAGGAACGCAAACTGTTGAACAAACGAGAAATAATTCGCAAACTTCAACTACAGCAGCCAAAAATACTACGGTATGCCGTGTGGTATTGAGCGAGTTTGATTTTTGATTTTGATTTATTCATTAAAGTGTTCTACCAAGGCATTCATGTGTAACAGTTAAGACACTTAGTTGATTGGCTAACATGGCAACACAACTCTCACAAATAAATAATTTAGACTAAACTAAAATTAATTCATAT
>JAAXYW010002182.1:0-16624 GCA_036851895.1 Orthonychiurus folsomi
GATTTAGAGTTTCTTTTAGAGTAGCCTTGGATTTGTATAGTATGGTAGCGGAAGTGGCTCGACCTGATCAAATTATAGGCTCAAGCTGGGCTACAATAAGTCACAAAAATTTTATAAACCCAACCATTACTAATAATTATAGCTATATAATTGAAAGCTTAAACGTTTTTAACGAGGGTGGAAGTGGGTGGTCTGTGATAAGGATAAATCGATTCGACATCCACATCGGGAAGCACAGTCCGGTGAAAGCAAGAGGGTACATAAAAACCCCGGAAGCCCTCAAAAGAAGGCATGGATTGCTAAATATAGTCAGCTCTAACACTTGCTTTGCCGACTGCATACTGTGCTCTCTAAACAAAGATGAAATTGAGCGAAAGGCTAGGTTGGTTCATACATATATCTTCCATACCTGCGTGTCAAGAAAACTATTTTACGAACACACATGTCTATGACTTATACCGCAATACTTTAAATTTTGAAGGCATTTGTTGTGCCCAGGGAGCAAACCTACTAATTTCTTTCTGTCTGCCCTTCAAATTCTGAGTTGGCAACATTATTTTTTGTCGTCAACCGCACTCGCTCATTTTTAATAACACCCTTTCTAAGAGACAAACAAGAGAAAAATAAAGGGGCTTTGGGAATGCTTGAAAACCGAAAAAACGGTGCACCGACTGTTTCTAAATGGCCATTTGCGCCAAAAAGGATTTTAGCACAATTCTGCATCAATTTTCCAAAATGTCATGAATGATATGTTGGGTAATCTTTTGGGAGAGAACGTCTTGATCTATGTGGATGGTGTGATTATTTCAGCTGAAACATTTGATGAATTTGTTCATGTTTGTGAAAGGGTTTTTTAGCAATTAAAAACAGACAGGTTGAAATTAAATCCCAGTAAATGTGTGTTAGCTAGACCATAGGTAAGAGTGTTAGGACACATTATTTTAAGTAAAGGAATGAGTTCAAACCCCGAGAAAGTCTCAGCAATAGAAAAGTTACCAGAACCGAAGGATTTGAAACAATTTCAAAGTTTATTAGGGTTAATGGAATATTTAGGAAATTTATTAAAAATTATGTCCAATTGGTTTTACCATTAACAGGAATGTTAGGAAAGCATCAGGAAATCGGTGATCTGATCAACAGGCAGTAGTAGACAGGGTGAAGGAAAAGCTAACGGAGCCGCCAGTGTTGGTTCCATTTGGCTCAACATTTCCTATTAAAATACATACGGATGAATCATGGTAGGGAATAGCGGGTGAATTATGTCTGGAAAAGAAAGAGTTGCAATTTCAGGTCATGTATGCCACTGGAGGTTAAACGATCAAGACAGAACTTATTCTGTACGCAAAGTTGAAATGTTGGCTATATTTTTTTCTTTAAATAAACTTCATCACCTCGTATATGGACGGAGTTAAAATATTAACTGATAATATTCCAATTTCGAGCTTGAGATCACAGGGCATGGTCGTTTAATTAGGTGGGTTTTGGTTATGTTAGATTATCCAGATGTGAAGATCATTTATAAATCATGGAAACTAAACAAAATTGCTGATGCCCTGAGCCGTCTCTCAGAAGCTAAACAAGATGATGTTGGACCAGCAGAGGAGGAAGACAAAGTGTGTGGGTAAGGATGATTTGCACTCACTACAACAAAATGATACTGCTAATGAGGTTATTATAGAAAAGCTGAGGTCACAAAATAAAACTGCTATAAAGCGATTTGAGATCAGGAAATAAGAACTACGTTTATGCACAGTTCCTCAAATGGGATGATTGAACTGGCACACAAAACTTATGTAGGGATGCTACAGATCTATGTGAATCATTTGCAAGAAGATTGGTGCAAAGTCCCACTAGCTGTTACCCTTGCATTTAGCACGACTCGATCAGCAGCAACAAAAGAATCTTTATTTAGTTCAAGGAATAGAGGCTTCTATTCAGAATAAATTGCCAGCTTATTTAACAAAGGAAATTGACCAATATGCAAAATTTAGAGATCTTGAGAGATGGAGATTAGAGGCTATTCAATATAACGTGAAACAACAGGAAAAGAGAAAGGAACAAATTGACCCACATAGGCAGCATGTTGAATATGCTATTGGAGATAAAATAGCAATAAATATTCCGTATCGAAAGAAAGAATAAAATATTAAGCTGCAAACGACATTTCAACTAGGGTTAAGGATTACTAAGAAGTTTTCAGACGTTTTGTATGAGGTAGAAGAAAAAGAGTGTAAAAAACGAATTTTCAATGTTCAAAAGCTGAGAGAATTGGGAACGGTGCAGTGTTGCGATTGGTTCTCATGTGTGATGAACGAAGATAGTATATATTAGGGGAGTGGGATAATAAAGATGATGAAAGTGAAGGTCAAAATAGAAAAGAGGACAGTGATGACGGTACATTAAAAATTGTGACAGTGAGGGCGACTTTGAGGATGAGTCTGAAACGGAGATAGAGGATGAAGGTAATGCGGAAGGAGCAAGAGGAAAGGGTAGGTAGGGTCCCAAGAAACCCAGCATGGATGAAGAATTATCTCTTTTCAGTTTATTCTGGAGGAGAGCAGGTGGAAGAAAAACGCATGTGGAAAATTCAAATGTGGTAATGGGAACAAAAGGGAAAGGCAGCCCAAACCGAAGCCTCTTATTTAAATCTGTTTGGGAAAACTGGTGTGTGTTGCTAATTTTACTCATTAATTGGGAGGATCAACGGGAAAATGATTATTCAAACAACGTTGGGAATTATTTATGAATAGGTGATTGGAGGTGTGATATACACTCAAAGTATCCTACTTCATTATATAATACCACCCCCTCCTAGAGTGCCGGGTCCGAGCTTGGATAGAAAAAAATAGTATCAGCCGATAGGGAAGGCCAAAATCCTTACGACCTTACGACAGCACACATTGGAAAGCAGCAAAAAAAATTTTGAAATACTTGAAAGGTACCATTGATTATGGTCTAACATACAAACCGAGCAAAACGAAACAAATAATAAAAGGCTACACAGACTCGGACTACGCAGGCGATAAGAAGACCCGAAAATTAATGTCCGGGTATTCTTTCTTTCTAAATGACTCGCTCATCAGCTGGTGTAGTCAAAAACAAAGCATTGTTGCTCTGAGCTCAATGGAAGCAGAATACATAGCGTTAGCAAATAGAGCAAAGGAAGCAGTATGGCTACGGCGATTTACAGACGAACATGGTCTCAAGCAAGAATTTCCAACAACTATCGGAGTGGATAACCAGAGCAGTATTTGCCTTGCAAATAATCCAGAGCTTCACAACCGCTCTAAACATATAGATGTTAGGTACCACTACACCCGAAACCACGGGGAATCAAAGCAACTAAAAATAATATACACTCCAATGGAAGAACAAGTAGCCGATATGGCAAAGCAAAAATTTGAACCGCTGAGAAAAAATTTGTTGATTACGAAAATAAATAGGCCAGCAAAAAGGTATTGGTTGACATACACTATGCTCCTTCTCTCCCTAATCCATATCAGCGTAGCTCAAAATACATCGATTCACACAACAACGGGAATTTGGAGTGAGGAAATCAAAGGCGGAGTAATGTATACCCACAGCATTCCACTCCACTACATCATCCCAGCACCCCCGACCATTCCTGACCCCATTCTCGGACGAAATTGACATTGTGTGTCTGCTCCTAAAGACATGGTCGATAATGAGGATTTGATGAAACAATGGCACCATAACGGACATTACCACCAGGAATGGAACCACAGGACCACGCAACAAAGAGGCTGCTACCTGACCAACATTGCCTTTGAAATGCTTGAAGAAGGTCGAAACGTCTTGAAAACCCTTGAAAAGGATTTATTTGTAGATGGAATTCCCGCTGAGGCTGGTATAATAAATGGAAAGGCTACCCGAAAGACAAGAGCATTGATGGAAATTGGGGATGACTTGTGGGAGTGGATTTTTGGGAACCCATCCGCTGCCAGTTTGAAGAAGTTAAAATCAGAAGATACAATCCAGCAGTACCTAAGAAAAGAACGAAAAGTCCTGAGAGATCAGAATGGATCAATTGTTAAGATCTCGGACGGGCTGACCACGCTGGGTAAATCTGTAAATGAGAGCAACGCTAGAGTGACGGCCCACATCAGAGAGTTGGATCACGCTTTTGATTATCTCCAAGGAGCGTACAAAGATGTCGATCTAGCACTCTTATGAACTAATGCTATTCTAGCGGATTCCTTCAACCTCCGGCATGCGACTCTAGTGTACTACTACTACAGCCGTGCCCAAAAAAAGTGCTCAACCCGTCGCCTACCAACTAGCTTTGTATCAAAAGAGGTTTTACTAATTGACATTAACAAGATGCGTTCTTCACTAGAGAAGAAGCATCTGAGATTCGCCATATCCGAAGCGGATATAGGATTATACTACAAGTTGGGCATAGCTGATTGCGTCTTCCAGAAGGACAGCGGACTAAAACCAACCACTAAAAAGACTAGAAGTTAAACTAATTGACTTCAAGACCAAACCCCCTCCTCAACCCCCTCAAAAACAGGAGCCCAATCCAGTCCTTGACTTCATTGACATTGAGGCAGAAGAAGCAGAAGAAACAACAAACAAAGAAGACTCAGACCAGTCAGATGACCCAAATCAATTGGAACACTTGTTTAATGAATCCATACAATTGGCACCCACTGCATCCAGGAGTGATGACTCCGACGAAGACATCCCGAATCTTCACAATACTACGACAGACAACTTGGACAAATATCTAACCAATTTTTTATGAATATTATTCTAAATTAAGAAAGAATGTTGAAATATAGTATATAAAAATATTATTGTCGTGTTTGTCCTTCACTTTAAGGTCTACTCAACTTGTTATTGGTAAACTTGTTATTGTAACCTTGATTTTGAAAAATAAGCAACCCTTTTTTGTTAGTACATAAGGACCCATTTCTCGCTGAATAAATGCAGTTCTTCTCTCAAGTTCATCCCTTGTACTACTCAATCCCAAGTTTCTCCTCCGCGTTCACGCAAACACCACCCAACCAATACATAAACTTCAACAATTATACTTTAAGCTACCAATTACGGAGTGTATTTTTAAAGAAAGTGGAGGGTTAGCTAAGTTACAAATTCTGATAGTTGATAGACAAAGTGAATGGCGTCTGTTTAGGACACAGACCATTGCATATTTATATCACAATCAAACTTGCTCAATTAAAATACCCATGACCCTAGTGGCATTAAATGGTGACAGTGTTGTGCCATTCATGGAAGCTGATTTGGAAGAATGCAAATTTAATTTGCAACGACATGCCCGCATTATTAATGGGAAGCCCATTAAATCAAATGTGTTCGTTCTTTACTCACAATTGTCCTCTCCCAAAATTGCCACTCTGGAAGCAGTTTCGTGGACTGGAGATTCAAAACCACAGTAATCTGAACGACAATAAGGTAACGTAGGCGAAAATCGGAAAAATTGAAATTAGGACAAAGTTTACGTGCTTGCTTTGAAATTGATTGTACTGATGTAACTCTCGTTGCTGCATTGTAAGTTAGTTGCACGGGGTAAAGGCGGTAGTGCTAAGAAAGGAGACGGGAGAGTAATCGAGTGAGATGAAGACACGATTGGCTAAGTGGAGGGTACGCTTCTAGTTTTGTTTATTGCACTTAAGTATTATTGGTCTTTCTTGTCTGTAGTTGTATACTAAGAATTATATCAAAAGTATTCTTTCCCTTCCCAAAAACTTGAGAATCAGATTGGTGAATCATCTGTTCACATTGAAGTTGACCACATCAGCGCTGTCTTCAGAAATGGCGTAGTAAGCCAATTTAGAATTTACTAATATCTAATACTTATTAAACGTTTACCCTGGATTACTTACTCAAATCTTGTTGTTTGTGCAGATATTCCGGAAAATTGGTGATTTGGGCACACCGGATTTGAAAATATTGAGGCGACCTGCTGGCGGCCAAGGTCAACGTGCTTCCCAAATTTGCCCAAATCGTGAAGAGCACAATTTTGGATGTAGTAATTGAAGAAAACGTTCTGAGCCAGCCCCTCACTATTCAATATACACCAAACCGGAGGTCAACATTTTTCCATGATTCCGGCAAACTCCTTTGTACATTTAGAGTCACATCATGGAGGGTAATACGATACATCGTCAACTCCCCGGGAATCATAAAAAGGTAGAGACGAAAAGCTGACTTTAAGTTTTTATCCGAATTCACCAACTTGGGATCCCTGACTATTGGCCTGGCCTTGTTCATGTATGATATGCCTGCTGGTGCGTTGAGTTAAATTGTGCGGAGATTGAAGTCTTTTCGGTTAGCCAAAAAATATGCAGAATGCTTGGAACTGGAAAATACATCAAAAAGAATAGGCAAGAACTTGGAGCAAAATATGAAGATAATTGAAAGTCTTCCTATGAGCCTGAAGTTACTTTCTCCAGCGCCGCCCAGGAATGTAAATAAATGTGCCAAGTGCAAATCCTAAATTTCAAGAGTAATGCACCCTGTGTGCTAACCCCGCCAAAGTTGGTTGTATGTTGTGATTGAGCACAGGACCCAATGTTTGAAGGGCCGGGCTCGTGGGGCTCGGTACGCAACATATAGGCGTGTTAAGAATTAATGCGTATCCTTCATTACTTGTTGAGAATCAGAATCGGAAAAAGGATGCATGGAGAAGCCGTGACCGTTAGCTTCGAGACATTATACGAAAGAAAATAAATCGTGCCAATGGGAATCGAGAAGCTTTCCTAGCCGAAGTCAGGAAAAGGCTAAAAGAGGCACCCCGGGATTGGCGGAGCCCGGAACGCCCGATGGCCGCGGCGGCGAATGAAGAAAACCATGTTGGTGTCAAATGTGCCTGAACCAGCACCTGAAAGATCCCCGGAAAGACGAAGAAAAGTCGTGAAAAGAAACTAAAATTACTGACTATGACCCGGAAGAAGCATTCATGTAACGTTTGCGCCATGGGTTCTGATCGTCCGTCAAAGATGCTTAGCCATCGGGAAACCCATGATTCAACGCAAATTCTGATCCCGTGTCCTTTCCAGCCATGTAAATACGAGGCCCGTGACAAATTGAATTTGCAACGACGTGCCCGCATCATCAATGGGAAGCCCGTTAAATAAACTGCGTTCGTCCCTTACTCACAATTGTCCTCTCCCGAAATTGCCACTCTGTAAGCAAAGTTTGGTGAACTGGAGATTCAAAACCCCAGTAATCCGAACGACAATAAGGTAACTAATATATAACCTAAATGTTGTTAGCAACTAGTTGACAAGGAAATGTACAATATCTGTATAATTGCTCATTAGGAAAGCCCTATGGAGTGTGTATATGTATCTCTATTGGTCGAACCACGGTTATGCCAAATAAACACATGATGATGATGAAAGCTTAAACAAAATTCGCATAGTTTTATGAATTATAAGATCATTTTAGATGCTGATTCAAAGCAAGAGAAAAATAGCAAAACACACTATTGTCTTGGTGTGTGAAAATTGAACATGCATATCTCTATTCGATTTGACCTCTATGCAATTTGCGTTCAAAGATAGCGTTTAACTCGTTCCAGTGGACAACCTTTACCTTTTTACCAAGTTCAAACAACATAAACAGGACAAATTCAAGAAATAAAAGTAATATAATAGAGAAATTGTAAACAATGCATGTGCTACGGCTAAGATGCATACGCCAAAGAAAGGTTCGAAAGGTTGCAGACTATCTTTTCCGATTCATTGGAAAACCATGGGATTTACTTTGAAGTGAGTCTTGTCTTAAACAAGTACAACAGCCTGACGAGTAGAGCTGCGGTTAATTAATAATGTGTTCTGCTTTAAAAATTGTAAGCCTTGGCAAAAGTTGGACATAGGGTCGTTCCGCCAAACGATTTTTGACACATTAAATGCGCAACGCGACATTGGAAAATTTCATCGCAAAAAGTTTGACTAGACCAATGCGCTTTATGTAACTCCCAAAATGATCCTACATAATGGCTGCTCTTCCATCCAGTGCACAGAGTGCGATTGATGCGTAAGATGGACTCACTTAAAATGCTTAATCCAAACACTTGGGAGTATTTTGAATGTGGACAAAAGCCTAACCTGGATTAAATGGCGATCTGGTTATTGGATTATATATTGGTCTCTTTTGCCTGCTATTGATTTTAGTAGGTTTACAAATCGTTTCTGCACCAGAAATACTTTAAATGGGGACAAGAATTAAATTATTGTTTATTTTGATTATTGCCAAGCAGTCAACGATTTAGCTAGCTTTCTGGTGAACCGCTTGGTATTGTGATCAAATGTTTAGTCATATGTATAATGTAGTCAAATGTATCGTAGTACTCAAATTTAGCCACAAGTGTACTAGTAAAGGGTATTGTAAAATCAAAAATGAGGAATATTTTTGGCAAACATTGTGAAATTTTTGAAAGTGTCAATTTATCGTAAAAAAATCCATGCGATTGCGGTCAAAATAAGATATTCCTTGTTAAAATTGGACTACTAGAAATAAAGTTATGAATTTTTGTAATCGGACCAGACTAAAAAGAATCACCCTGTAGTTAGACCTAATACATAATTGTTGCTTCAAATTTTTTTGAAAAATATACGTATCATGTTACATAGCCATTGAGGAACTTGGTGCATTACATTTTGTTTTTGAATGTATAGTTTGTTTTCTTGAACCTGAACCCAAATAATTATTTCATAAAACTGTGCAAAATTAGTTTGAGTTATTTCAGAATCCACTACATTGCAGACCTATGAAAATTTCAATAGAATCAATACTCCCGATTTTATTGTGCGATCATGAACTACGTGCTCAGTTCAGCATTAAACCCCCCAGACAGATACCAAATGCCAAGCCCTTTTCATAGAGCTCATTTGATGGAGGCCAAAAGTTTTGATGATGCCCGTCAATCCCACGTCTTGTGAAATGGGGAAAGTAATGATAAATCAAAAAAAAACGTAACGCATGGGAAGAGGTTAAACGCCCTAAAAGTATAATCGAACTTAATCACGAATATTTATGTTTTTCTAAAAACATGACAATATTCTTGATCCGGATTAGAGTTTGATCGCAGAGATATCACTTTAAGTGGAATTATTGAATTTGCTACGAAGCAGTCGAAGCTTACCTGCGAAATTTGTGTAAGCGCCACATCCACATGGTTTGGTTTAATTTCCTTTGCTTACTTAAGGCTTACTTGTCTGGACAGTAGTTTATAATTTGTAAATTGATACTCACAACGTAACAACCCTTTGATAGTGTGCTAATTATTCTCCAAGCTGAATGATCCACAAATTTGACAATCACACACGGACACCCACCCAACCTAACAACCATGAATGGCTGGCTTTGAAAAGGTGTGACTTGTTTGTGGAATTTAGAAATACCGTATAAATCCTGTGCCTTAAATTAAAATACCACTCATTCAAAACTATCACCTTGATTAAAGCTAAGTTAAAAATAAAAATTAGTCTTGAGCTATTTTCCAACTATGCCTGGGTCGTTTCTGTAACCGTAGAATTGTCGGCGCTCCCCAAATCAGCCAAAAAAATCCAACCGTGACACAAAACACACTTTCAACATAATATCCGTCAATTTTGCTTATACATGAAATAGTCCATCACAAATTTGTTGCCCCCAGGCACAGTTGCATTGTAACTCGAGTTTGTGGTGGTGGTGACCAGTGTATCCAGGTCGGTGACCCTTTCCGAGCAATCCTTAAGAGGGATTTCCACATAAGAAACTAGCCAAAACGCCACAGTACTAGGCCAAGTGCCACCCACATTACTGATAGTATTAATCAAGGTCATGTATGTCCCGCCAACGATTGGATCCGATATTTTGGCGGAAAATCCCATCCCTGCTACAAATCTTGTGTACGCTGGAATCAATTGAGCGGCAGCCACAATAAACAAAAATATATAAATCCAAGTAGAGTACTCTGGTCCAGATCCTTCAGTCCCTTCTTCTTTAAACCACGGCAACCAGAATACAATCAAGGGATAAATTATTCCAAAACAGAGGGAGACTGGAATAGTGGCAATGTACAATTTCATTGGGTTTGGACCAACAACCCACTTTGTTATTAGGAGAGGAAGTAATAATTTTAATGGGATAAGGGGCACGGAGAAGAATGCCAGGGTTTCCTTGGGCACGCCGGCTTCAACGAGCTTCAGAGCCGTCATTGATTCTGTAGCTGCCAGACCGATTCGAGCAGTCAGCAGAAATACCATTAGGAGTTGGATGTTTCGTAATTTCAATATTTTCCATAATGATCGGTAGCAGGCGAGTACGTTCATGTGGCTTTCTGTTACTTCTGGGGATTCCTTTGCTTCAGTTTTTGAAGATTAGGATGAGGGTGGTTGTGATTGCGAAAATGATTGCCCAGAAGCATAGAAACTGCAACAGGAAATTAGGCATAAAGTTGAAGTAAATAAGTTAAATTTTGAATTTCGAACCAAAACTATCATAAGTCAAATGTTAGTAGTTGTCTTCCAATTATTTTTAAAACTCTAGCCAAACGATTTTAAACGTTGGCACATAATGTTGAAGAATTCGGTGGGCATGCGCCAGTCGCTCAACCCCACATTTGACATCTTAGTTAAAGAATTGATCTTAGCTAAAATGGAGGAACCATTTGCTATGTCATTCCTCTCAGAGAGTAATAAACGACAAGAAAGTTTGCGCTTTGGAACAAGATAACCAGACCCTTGGTCAGTGACCTCACCTTTCACTCCTTACCTCTGCGAAAGCACAGGTGATATGACATTGTACTTATGAGTTAAAAAAGTATAGATATTTTTAAAGTAAAAGTTTCATTCTTGGTGTCAATACATGCACTAACCTGAGGAAGCGTAACGAGTCCGTGGTCCAAAGGGACGGAGCGAAATTTATTTGCAAATTTTGCGGAATCCAATGCCATGAAGCCGGAGTAGCCAAATACAAAGCCCAAGGTTTGTCCAACTGCATTGCAAGTTGATGCGTAGCCGACATTTTCAGGGCTCAGCATTGTTAATGCCCATCCATCTACTGCAACATCTTGTGAGGCTGCCAGGAAGTTCAGCATGAAGAACATAGCTGTGAGTACCGTGACATTTCTGGTCCGAAACAGCTCATCCACTTTAAAAACCAACACGAGGAGGAAAAGAGCTATCAAATATTGTAAAGGGATCAGCCAGCTTTTTCTTCTTCCCATTCTGAAATGATTTTGAACATATAAGTTAATAGTCATGTCAATTTCATGCCTAATTGCAGCTGCATGTTGAAATTAGAACCTAGGGCTGGTCAATGAAGGGTTTGATTCCTCTTCCGTGCTAAATAGATTTATTTGCAGCACACATTTGTGCGTTCAGGTCAAATTAATGTAGTATTTATGCGCGCGAACAAAGTTTGAACTGTTACTATGTCGTTGCAGACACATACTACATGTGCAAAAATTAGTGCAGTGCAGCACAGACACACATTATCACGTAGCGTAGTAGTAATTCATATATTAATTCAATGCTCAATGTCAGAATAATTATTATTCTGACATTGAGCAATATAATAATTAACTTTTGTGAACAACAGGAGCGGGTGCGGAAAGGTATGCGTGGCGTGGGTTAACATAACAAAATTGGCTACACTTCCAAAAAATGTCTCACCCTGCCCCATTATTATTTACGTAAACTAAACATTGTTTGTGTTGAATTATTCATAATATAACAGTAATATTCTTTTACCTTTTCCAGTAAACTGCATCAATAATTGGAGCATACAAAACTTTCAAACTGAAAGGCCAGAATGCCAAACTGAATTTGGCTTGATCCTTGTATTCCACTCCTTGGCTTTGAAGTAAAAACGGAACAGTCAGTATGAGTCCAAGTGGAACCCCTTGTAAAATGTACAATGCAAAGAGAAGAAGTATGGAACGGATGTCTTTCTTATAATTTGGTTTAGGTGAACTCTCAGGAATAATTATATCCTCCATCTTTGAAGTGAGTTTAATTGTGCACAATTAGTGGTATTCGAATGGAGCAGATGCTCGGATGCACGCACACACAACACAAAAGATTTTTACTAAAACTCTGCGACGCGACTGCACATGTACGCAAAGTACGGCCTCAAAGCTAACAGGTCATCCCGTCCATCCACACCATTTCCTTATCGTACACAACAATTGTTCAAGCTAAAATAAATTTTGATCCCCAGGCCCTGATTATTTTTAGTATGTCTACACCAATGGTCGTGGAATGTGTACATTGTAATTTTCCTCGGGTACACATCTATAACGTAGAGTCAGCTTGCTCCCCAGGCAGACAGTCAATCATAACCCAGAGGGCAATTGTAAACAAATCGCTTTAAATCGCAGATTAAATAATGTAAATAGGTAGTCAGATTACGATGCCGTGCCGGGGTACTTTTAAAACTTTATAATAAGAATGTATTGAATGCTGATTTGACCGGAGTGCGATAAAAGGGATTTAACTGATAAAATTTAATGCGTTATTACATCTTTGTTCTGCCTACAATAATAATGTTAAAGCAAAAGCGTGATGCTGTTTAACCTAGAATAACACATAGCTTATATTTCTATTGCATTAATTATTTGTACTTTAATATATGTTGATGAAGATTGTAATGATTGTATTGCGTTTGTCATGTTGAAAACGCAGACAGACTCCTTCCGCTGGAGCGCAAATTACGATTCGAAATCGGTTGGGAGTTTGAATTAGGGCAGGAGCGGCAACGGGTTAAAATTAATCCGAGTCTGAATCTGATGGGGGTGAGTACGTAGATTGTCGATCCGAATGAAGGACCAGGTGGTATCCATTCGCCAAATTCAAATTCGGGCTCCGGATTTTTCGGAGTTTCGCCTTTTCATAATTGCCACTATACGTGCACGGCATAACTCCGTAACTGGGCCTCCAACTCGCGGGATTTTCAGGTTGGGGTGGGCACTCAAAATCTGGTGGATACTAATAAAACAAGAGCAAAAATTGCTTGTTAGTATTAAAAATAGGCGGGCCATGGGTATGTAGTAATTTTAATTGAATCAATTATGTTACCGTAGATCGCACTCTGGTGAGCCGAGGGTTCAAAGTTACGATGTTGTCAAAAGTACACGATGGAAAAGCTTTCAAGTAGCGTTCGACATATTCTAGGCTGGGATTATTATTTGCGATGCCGAGGAGAATACTGTCTGAAATCTGAAATAAAAATGTTAAATCCAATTAAAAATAATAATTGCACTCACAACATTACAATCATTGTGTGATAGTGTTTTGTAAAGACAAAGTTTCAATTCTATAAAAGAGTGCAGGATATGTTTATATGAACATAAAATTTGGTTAACGTACACAAACATTGGGCCCGCATCTTAAATCCGCCACCTTGAGCTCCTGGAATTGGATGGATTCTGTTATCCCGTACAATGTCACATTTACACAATCATAAATCCGAAGGTTTTGCATTCCTGCAAATATGGAGCAAAACAACCAATTTTGACATATTTGTAAAATTAATTATATCCCAATTCCTGCAAAAATGTGAATATTAACTCACCCTTCAAATTCTTCAAAGAAACACCAGAATTGGGGCCTGGATTCCCTTCCCCTGTTAAGCCACAATCCGTAATGCCTTCTGAGCCTCCAAAATGGAATACCCGAATTTTAGTCAAGTTCCAGCAAATCATTTGCAGAATATTGTCATTCAGAAGGTCCTTGCAGTCTGTAAGTTTGAGCTCTGTCAAATTGGGAAATCCAAGCAACGTATTGATTGTCAACGCCTCCCATCCATTGGTGCGAGATGACTTCAAGTTTTCCATGTGGATTTTTCTTAAACCTCCATTGTTCATCGCGACAGGATTTAAGATCTGAAGGCTGTGAAGGCATGGATTTATCATATTTTCACAATTGGTAGTGTTGTCATCATGAACGTTGGGATTTCCGGTAATCTTGAATTCTCTTAAATGGTTCAAATCATCCAGAAAGTCCCAACACTGGGGATTCGGAAATGATTCCAGCCACGCACCTCCATCCAAACGGAGTGTGTGCAATTGAAGGCAGTTTTCCTGGATTGCCTCAAGAAAAGCAGGTGGAATGTTTCCATTCTCCATTGTTAAGTGAACACTTTCCAAATTCGGATGAGTGGCCAGAAACGCAGTAAACTTCGTCGCCGTAATTACATCACACTTGAAATTAAGCTTGATATTTCTTAGATTTAGAAAACTGAGTTGCTCGTATGAACGCAGGTGCTCTGAACTACATGAGATATTGAGTGTGGTAAGCGTGGCAGCAGAAGATGCCAGGATTTGTTGTATCGGAGACGGACCGCGATGAAGCCCAAGCCCGTAGCCGCCGTTCAGAGGTTTGTATCCTTCACCAACTTCAAACACTTTCAATCTTAAGCCGAGAGATGCAATATTTCCAATATTATGCATAAACTTGTAAAATGTTTCTTTCTTGGTTGTCAAACTGCCGACAATGGCGAGTCGCTCCAATGACTTCACCACTCCTCGACGCAATGCTAATATTGGCATCCCGTAGTAAAGGTATTCCATGTCAAGTGTCAGGGATTTTAGGTAAATGAGATCAGCGAGCATTGCAAATGAAGCTTTGAGATTCTTCGGACGGAAGGCGTTCGGTTGATCCAAGTGCAAATCAGTCACTGCTCTGAGGGCATTCCTTATGATTGGGAAAGTTGCGGATCGAAGTTCGCCAGGAATGATTTTTGCAGTTTTCCAAGGTATTGTCGATTCAGCTAGAGGCAATTCTTGTACAGTTTCACCGCAGATTGTGAGTTGAAGATTATTTGCAAATCGTGCGTGATTGTTAACTTGATTTCGAAGAAACTTGGATGTTTGCCGAAGAATCTTCAAATCCGGAATTCCCAGATGGTCTGCAATGCAGCCAAAAATCTAGCAAACATATTTAATGTGGCTTAACTTTTAGTACAATAATCCACCATAGCCATTACTTTACACGTGCAGGTAAAAATGTTATTGTAATATCTATTCGTCAATTACCAATTCATTTCCGAAAATGCGAGTGATGTAATTTGGATTTGCAATGGGATTATCTTGTCCAAGATTTAGTCGGCCAACTTCAGCTGTTGGGTCACCTGACTCGTTTATCTGTCGATTTCGTGACCCAGGACTTGTGCTGCATCCTGGACTGGAGTTTGAATTTGACGAAGTACCACTGCCGTCCATGTTATGTAGTTTTCTGGGAAATTTCGAAATCTGCAAATATTAAGAGTATAATATATTATAATTTAGCAGCCCTCCTATAAACAGAGTGTACGAACACTGTACACATACCCACCACACCACTACAACCAACAAATCTAAAACTGATTATTAAAATTACGGTATACTAATTTTACTAGTTTGGTTGCGCACCGATATGCCTTTGATGATAAATGCGGTTGACGGCGACGGTGCGGTGCAACACCGTCACATAAAATCATGAGATACGTGTGTTATGCACTGATTTGCCAAATCCTTATTATGAGCAACTACTTACTTTAAATCAAATGTACTTTAACAACAAAATTGGCTTCAACTGAAATCCGTATGGAAATATCTGCTGTCGTTTTCCCTCGGAGTTTCACATTGAGAGAGAGTTGGCGCGGCGGACAGAAATCCATGCTATGCTATTGTCGTATGCCATTGAATACACAGTTAAGCTTAATCTAGGCAGGTTGGGCAAAATTCCGCTATGGTTTTACTCTTACTTACTGCATGCACATTGCATACGGACGACGACGCGGTGCGGTGGTGCATCACTGCTGAAGCAAAGTGCAAAATAAAATAGCATAGCAAATTGAAAGGACAGAAATAAACAGAAAAAAATTAAAACCAGCACTTGAATTCATTTTAAATTATGAAATACAGATCACTAATGAAACCTTTCTTGACAAGTAAGTCCCTGCTGGAGTTTATATATATGGCACAAAATTTGTTGGGTTTTTCATAACCTGCCTGCTGCGGTACAGAGATCGGCATTTTACTTGCCCTCATGCCCTCACCCGATTTGTTAGCCCTCAGCCCTCATCAGTCCTCGTCCTCACTTGAATTTGCTGCCCTCAGCCCTCATGCCCTCAAGTCCTCACTTGGTTTGCGTGCCCTCAGCCCTCGCCCTCGCTTGATTTTGTTGCCATCAGCCCTCGAGGTGAGGAAATGCCCTCAGCTCTCGTGTGGGCACCAATTTGACCCAAAATTGCCGATTATTGGACAAATTTGACAAATGGGACAAATTAAACAAATTTGACAAATTAGGCAAATAGGAAAAATCAGACAAATGGAACAAATTAGATAAATTGGGCAAATGGGACAAATTGGACAAATGGCAGTTGATTGGCATTTCACTTGCCCTCAGCTCTCATGCCCTCACCCGATTTGTTAGCCCTCAGCCCTCATCAGCCCTCGCCCTCACTTTATTTTGCTGCCCTCGGCCCTCATGAGGTGAGGATTTGCCCTCAGCCCTCGTGAGGGCGCCGATCTCTGCTGCGGTATAACATTAACTACAAGTTTACATATGTCGCTATTTTTAATAATAAAAAAGTGACAGCTTAACTACCTAGTGTTGCAGAAATTAAATTATGAATTAAAGCCGAATATTTTAAGGCGTTACTG
>JAAXYW010002183.1:0-16622 GCA_036851895.1 Orthonychiurus folsomi
CTGAATGTGGGTCAGGGCGGAAACACTCCATGTGCCAATATTGGCACGTGGAGTGTTTCAACCCTTTGGTTGAGTTCGGCCCCTTCGCCGTACTCAACACACGCCGGGGGTTGGTGAAAACGAGCCCTTAGGGCTAAAAAGGCCAGAGAAGCAGAGAGTAAACGGTAAAACCGAACTAAATGTATAATGAGAATGAATACAATTTCGTAAAATAGCTGAACACAAATAACGGTATCTTGAACACATGATTAAATAATATGAACACATGGTTGAGATGGGAATAATAAAACTGAACACCAACATGGTGATAAAATCGAGCACAGTTATTAATATATTGAAGGTACGGCCACCGCTCCCCCGTCTGGAATGCTCCCTTCCCTGGCGTCTGTGATTGGTTGCATGTGGTCAGGCGGGAAAGGACCTCCAGTTTGGAAGAGGGGTAAACCGGAAACGGGCCATGAAACAGAGAAGCAGAATTAGAATTCATATGTAAAATAATTGTAATATGGAAGGACAGGGCGAGATTGGACCAACATTACGCAATCAGACGTATCTTTAAATAATGTGTAGCCCATGACTCGATCTGAACCTATTACGTGTAGGTAAAGCTATATACGTGTTGCAATAAAAGAGAGAGAAAAAAAAAATGACAAAGCCCTTAGTCCAGTCCTGGCGATGGAAGCCGCTTGGTGTCCGGAGACGCGTCGATCACTAAGTCGAACTCCGATCCGTCATCAGCTAACATAGAGGGGGAGGCCGGTGGCGGGGTCAGTACGTCTCGAAGCATGGATGGACTGGATTTACGTTTAGTTCCCCTAGGGCGTGGTGGTGGTGACTGCCGGGAGATTTTGTGTCGGAAGGGGGAACGCGGGCGGTGGTGGACGTTCCGGAGGCGTTCCCGAGTGGGGGAATGGGTCTTGTTGTTGGTGTTCACGCAAGCCAAACTCTTGACCTTGCGGTCCCGGAGTAGTGTAGACTGATTAAGGCAGAAGAGATTAAGGTTGGCTAGGAGCCGGAGCAGGGTGGGCGTATTAAAATCCGAGTTTTGAAGGAACCTCAAGACGTTGCCTTGTATGGCGTGTTTAATTTGCGCCCGATTATCCGATGTATCCGACGGAATAGGGAAGGGATCAAAAACGTTGGAGTTGTCAAAAGGGTCGGATAAGATGAATTTCTCGGCAAGGATCCGGGTTTCGACGGTGGAGAAACCGACGCCGAAATGCGTTTTGGACGGGGGAACCCTGGAAAAGATGAGCCAGGGTTGAGTCCCGCCCGGGTTCGACGGGTTGTTCAGCGCTGGTCGGTGTGTATCAGACATTGTTGTAAAGAGCTGTGAGTAAAAGGGGAGGAAGGGATTAGTTTTGGTGCTAACGAGGTGTCCTCGAGACTACGTGCTATATAGTGCTATCCCGAAGCCAAGTTTTAAGGATTTTGTATTGGGTTTTCTTGCAGGTATTTTTGTATTTTTGTGGCTTCTTCTACGTTACCCATAACCGGTAGAACAACTATCATGCATCCAAGGCGATGTGTCACTAATAAAAAAATTTTTAAGAGTTGGCAGTTGGGCAAATGCCATACTGCTGTATAACTAAAGAGATGTTGTAGGTGAAATATGCGTTCAGATCGTGATAAAGGGTGGTGAAGTTTGATGCGGGATGAACAGAGTCATCCGCGGTAAGAATCGTAGGATCTGAGTGATCAGTGACCAGGACCACACGGACAAAGTTAAGACGACGGCCACAAGCGTAAGGAGTGTACAGCGAGGTGATTAGAATGCCCGTTTCCAAGCATTGGATGGTGTTCTCCGAGAGTAAACACGGCTGGTTGGCATAGGTCTTGGGCCGGCATTCTAAGGAGTTGTTGAAAACCGAGGTTTCCGGCCAAATCACCACGCCCATCCTTGTGGCGGTATGGCAGAAACGCTGTGCGTGTGGGCATGGGACGACGAAATCAGTGCCGTCAACTTTGACCGCGGAAGGTTCATCAGGGTCGACCCTGACCATGGTGCGACGGATAAAATAATTGGTAACACGCTGGTAAAAACTGGACAGCCATGGATAGCTGGGTCGCGGTTTCTTGTTGGTCTGATATAAATTCCAGCCGGCTGGCCGGAGATAAGTGCCGGAAGGATCGCGAAGCTGTGATACCATCTCAGCGCAAGTTGGCAAGTCGACTTCTGTGGCCCAGCTGTTATAGGAGGTTTCCGTGTTCCCAAAGAAATATGTGAAAGTAGTAACGGAAGAGACGACGGCGTAGCACTCAAATCCGGGGGCACGATAAGCAAGTGGAACGTCGGTGATGATGGTAGCAGGCAACACTGTGGCCTGGGCGTAGTCCTTCGTGCAGGTGCGGATAGTGCTATGGTCGATTTGGTGCATAACACCCACGACCCATACGCTAATTTGGTTCGGCGTGGTTATGGTGGTATTGTCCCGGACCAAATTTGAGCGAACGGGCAACTTAAAAATCGACTCCGATCCTAGAAGATGTGTCAGTGTGCCGCGGTGGGTAGGATCCGCGCCTGTGACCGGGGTCACTCCCATATCCTCCATGGACGCGTTGTAGGGCTCGCGCTCGAGCTCGGCGGCTTGTTGCAGCTCTGTTGCATGTGAACACGCCAACAGGCTAAGAAGAATCCAAAGAGCGAGAACCATGTTCGAGTATGAACTAGAGTGAAAAAGTAAAGTAAAACAGAATGCTGAGTAAAGATCACGGGCTGATTCTATGAGTGACACACCGGAGGAAAGAAATAAAGCAAAACTAGAGAATGGGTTAGTAATAAGTGTTTAAAACGTGCATAAGGACATGCTCAACGAGGGACGCCGCGGCGCCTGTTCACTTCAACTTCAAGTTGATCGTCCCAAATTTCGACGTCGTTGTCGGATGCAATTTCCAAAGTTTCCTCAGGCCTGGACGGAGGAGTTGGCAAAGTGTTGGACGACACCGCCTGGCCGCAGTGGGATATATGGACAACTCGGAGTTGCTGCGGTTCGTCCTGGTCCAAACTGAAGGCTAGTTTTGAAAAACGCAGGATGACATTTTGTCCGTGATGATGAAAGTCGTCAGAGGGTAGTTCTTGTGTCGGAGACACGATCTGAACCCTGGCAATGCCCAGGCTCTCGCCGCAGGAGTGATGAGCAGCTAAATGGTGATCCAAAACAGAGATGCCGATGTTTGGACATACCAACCGAGACGGGGTCAGGAAACACGAAGGGTCCTCATGTCGGATGTATGTACAGGAGTCATTGTTACGGGCGTTCCATACAATTGTGTCATTGCCATCATGACACCAGTCCTCTCTATTGGAACAGAGGTCCAAGCGTCGTCCGTTATCAAAGAGGGACCCGGTGGAGAAATCCACCGTGAGATTGACTTGGTGAAGCTGGTAATTATAGATGGACTCATTCCATGAGCTGGTAGCGCGTATGGTGGTATCGTTGAGGCGCATGCCATGTGTCGTCTCGTATAAATGAGGTGTGATGAGGTGTAATGGGGTGTTCTCCGGGCTGAACCGGTATTGAGCCATGTAACGACAGGCTCGGTTGGAAACGCGAGATGTGGTTTCTCTTGTTTGCCAAGTGGTAGGCTTGTCCACGTAATAATTACGTATAATAGTCTCCTGCGTGCGGACGCAACGGAAAGCCCGGACACGCTCGTGGCCGGGAAACGCGCTGGACCACAGAACAGTAGAGACAAGATGGGCGTGTTGTAACGGAGTTGGACAAAACTTGTGATGATGTTTAATCACGCCCACGACGCTGGGAGGGGCGGATAGTTGAAGGTTCTGTGAGGCCGCATGAAGTGACAAGGTCTCGTTACCCGTCTCCAGCTGCAGGAGAAACACCGTTTCGGTGACTGCTGCAGGTGCAACTGGAGGCGATGCCCGAGCGGCTGCTAAGCATCCGAGGACAAGAAGAACAATCCTGGAAGAATTTTATTACAAGAATAAAAAGAAATGTCGAAACTTGGACTCCAAAAGCAGAAAAGCAACGTAACAAAAGGTCTGGCGTCTAAGAGTCGTCAAACGTAAAATTGGTCAGGCGTCAATCGTCAAACGTAAAGTGAGGCAGTAGACGTTGAATTATGGGCGTGGCGGAAGACGGCTGGTGAGGAGCCTTCTTCCTATCGGTACGTAGGTCGACCTGTCTCGAGACTGAGGGAAAGCCTCGCCGGCCCATTCCTCATCTGATGAATCATAATATGGTGCGGAAGGTCGTGTGTGGTTAATCCTGGGGTACAGTTTTGTAGGTTCCGATCGGATAACCAATGTGACGTGTTCTGGCCGAACAGGAACTGACGGATTCAGGGGCGTGATCTCATGATTAGTGACTGCATTGTACGCAGGTGGGGAGGGTTGTAACTCGGACAGTTCTATTGCGGGCGCCGGACGACGCCGAGCTGACGCCTTAAAGCGAGCCACTCGTGGTAGCCGCGTCAACTTCCACAAGGGTCGCCGGCAAAGACAAAGCAAGCGGAGAGCTATAGCGATGCCCAGTACTAAGCCAATGACCGCCAACACTTGCAAGAGCCAAGCCTGGAGTGGCTTAAAGGTGACCGCCTGCAAAGCCAGAGCGATGTCCATTTGCTGGGGACTGAGTGTCTCGCCGGATTGAGTTAATCTCAGCACATTTTCCAGGGTAGCTGGTGAATTAACGGCTTGCATGAGCTTAAGAAGAGAATCCTGGCCCGTGAATTGTTTGGCCGAGAGTATGCCTTGGCCCTGGAACACTTGGTCTTGGATCGGAGCGAACTTCTTGTCATAAATGTGCGGAGTCGGTAGGTAGGGATAATTGAACACCGTAGTAAGATTGCTGAGCAGCAGTAAACCTTCCTCAGCCTCGTGGTAGAATGGGCGTTGCTGTGCACAATCGACGAACTCGGGCTCATCGACAATGACCCGACTTATTTCGTTGAGGTATCCCTGCCTCCGCTCATGCTCGTACATGTAGACAATGGGGAAGTTCCGGGTACACAGATGTCCGGTAGCGTTTCGCGGTAAAAAATGATAAGAATTGATGGCAGTGCACGGACGCATGTGAAGTGCGTCCCCGCTGGTTTCGACGAGGAATTTTTGGTTATTAAAAAGGGTCCGAACTGCAATCTGTGGTTGGCGCTCTTCTGCCATGCTTATCATCATTTGCAGTATGAGCCGGGAACTCATACAGGCCGAATGGTGCAGGTCCTGGATCTGTGAGCTAACGTTGTCGGCCACAATCTGGTGCAAAAATTGGAGTTTAGCATTGACTTCGCTGGAACTATATACTCGTGTTTCATATCTGGAAATCTCAGCATCGTCTGATTCGGGGATCTCTTCGACGCGATTGAAAATGACATGTTGGAGCTTAGCGCGAGGCGAAACAGTAGTCGCAGCCACCGGTATGGGTGAAGGGGACGATGTGGCGTAGTATGAGTCCAATCGTTTTATGAATTCATCAAAACTTGGAACCGGCGGCTCTCTCATGGGAAGATGTGTTAAACCGGGCGAGTTATTTGGTGGAGTTTCAATTGGTCTGGCCCCGACAAATGGTGGTTGTTCGTCCTTCCCAGTAGACACGGGAGTATCGAGTACTGGAGCCCGAAAAGTGGTTTGGTTTTGTAAGAAGGAGTACGGCCGTGGAGGTTTAAGGGGTTGGTTAGCCTGATTGGGTTCCAAGTCGTCTTTGTCGTCGAGAGAGCCATATGCGTAGTCATCGTCAGACATCGTAAAGTGGGGTGGGGTCTGTATAGGTAACGTAGCGGGAACCGTACTATTAAGAGTAATCGGCTTGGCGGGAAGCTCGTGGAAACCCTGGTTTGGTTCCTTGGCTGGTCTCATTGCATCCCAATCCTCCTGGAAGGGTGGGGGAGTAGTAGTGACCGGGTGCGGTTTGGTTGGCATGTCGGGAACCGTTGCGGCGGGCCCTACAGGTAACGGTAGTGTCTCCTCCTCCTCCTGAAAAAGTGGGATGTCGGGGAGAGCCCGTCGCCGACGTGAGCGGGCTCTCGATAACCATGTGATCTTCAAGATGTCGGCCGTAATGGCGGTGTGGTTGCTGATTGTACCATATACATTAGTTGTATACAACATTCCTTGTTCTGAAGCTAACACTTGGACTCCACACATAGGGACCACCGTAGTTTTGGACACGCTCATTGATAATTCTGGACACGAGAGTCGATCGTCTCCTTCGCTATATAAACAGAGTGTAGAGGGCGCGTTCTGGAGACGGCATGGTGGAGTGGTATCATGGTTCCACAGTATCAATTCCTGGTCCACTCCCCGACAGTGCCCTTGACCAAATGGACAACTGCTCCCCAATGGAATGGGTGCGATGACGGAGTCATCCTCATCGTTCTTGGTGAGCTCGACGATGTAGAGGCCATAGTTGAACACGGTTTTTTCCAGATATTTCGGCCAGACATACTCCAGATCCAGTTTATTTTGTGTTTCCCAACCATTCTGCTGTGTTTGGATGAGGTCCTCTCCCGTCGGGGATTTTCTGGTCCGTATTAGCTCCATACATTGAGCCTCAGAAATATATTCGTTAGTCGTGGTATGGGACTGTGTATACGAGCCCCAGAAGAAAGTGTCCGTATACCCAAACGATCGGGTCTTCTTGCAGAGATGGCCGGGCTTTGTGATTAACCCCCCATTCGGAATCCATAAGGTAATCCCGACCACCCTCTGTGGTCTCTCGAGTCTAAGATACTCGCAGGTGGGTAACTTCGGAAGTCGATAAATCAGGTTGGAAGTCAATGCCGCGTCACAATAGAACAGGTCGACAGTCTTGGGGGCCATGCTCTGGAAGTACTTGCGATGAAGTACCAGTTCCCTTTGGAGTGCCTCGTCCTCATTGGCGAGACACACCGTGAGCATTCCAAGGAATGCGAAGATAAACATGCTGGAAAGTGAGCTGAAGAGGAAAGATTTCATGCATACGTTAGAGCATGCATACAAACACTGTGTTAGTGTAACACATAGTCGTGAGACCAATGCGGGGCGCGTCGGTCGCGGCTCGATTGGCGGATCAGTTGCGCCGGTGGATTCTGCGCGCTTGAATTTAATTCTGGGGAGCCAGGAGGCTCTATGGGGTGGATTGGCGAAACCGAGGCCGTTGGGGCTGTTGTTACATTGTGGGTCTCAATTGTGCTAATCGTAACTTGCCACTGGGCAAGCGCGTACGCGCGCAGCTGCGGAATAAACTCAGCAATACTGGACAGCAAAGGCGCTCTATCAGGCACGTGCGGCAACAACTGAAGGACCAAATGAAACAGGGAAGGGAGGAGGATGGTGGGGAGCATCCTGGCGACTGTAGTTTTAACCACCAGTGCACTCCAGTCGTCAGAAATGATGACGAACCGGGTGTTGGTACTGGTGTCGTCCTCTGCGACCTTCATGATGTGTTGTAATGTATAGTTTGGCGGTAGATCAATGACACGAGGGGAAGTGCGGGTGTGGGAAAGACCCACACGTGAAGATATTAGGGGTGATCCCCCAATTTTTCGAAGTACCAGGTACGACGAGCCTATTGGCAGTTCGTCCACGCGGATCTCATGTCTGTCCGGCTGTGTTAGATGAATGTAAAAATGGATGTCATAAAGTATGAATACATGATAGTACTGCGTATCACCCACAGGTGGACTGTAAGGGGTAATTTCCAATTGACCTAGCAGAGCCAGTGTAGACTCCGCATGAACTATATCTGCGATAAATTGAGCACGAGTGAGGCAAATCTGGAATTCGTCCTCCTCGTCTCGGATGGGTATGGTGGTTATGAGCCGCATGCGTTTAACGTGACACCGAAAAACGCGATTCGTGTCAACATCTCTAATCGTATACACTAAATCATTAAGTTTTTTAATGATCTCATACTTGCCGAAATAATAAGGGATGAACTTGGCCGAAGTATGAGGAATACGATGTAACGAACGAGGGAATTGAAGACGAATGAAGTCTCCCACTTGGTAAGCAATGGATTGATGACCCGTAGCCTGGCGCTGTTGGTTAGCTCGTTGTTGGCTTTGGAGCTTGGAACGGACAAAGTCCCAAATTCTCTGCAATTTATTTCGGTGACGGACCAAGTCAAACTGCTCCGGTGCTGAGTCGTGCTCCTCCAGTTCAAAAGTATTTGGGAACGTTGGAGCCGTTCCATACATAACCTCATGTGGAGATAAGCCGGACCGGTTCGGAGTGATGTTATAACAGAATTGGAGTTGGGCTAAGTTATCATCCCAATTCTCCAAGTTGTCCTGCACGTAATGACGGAGCAGCTGGGAAATTTGCTGGTTATTTCGCTCGACCGTTGCATTTCCAGTGCTGCAATACAAGCTAGTGCGCCGGAATTCGGTTTGAAACACAGCAGCATGAGACTTGATGAGTTTGCTTATGAAATTTTTCCCGTTATCCGTAATAATTTGTTTAGGTATAGAGAAACGCATGTAAATACGATTCTCTAAGAAGCGTGCCGTGGTGGTACTGGTAATATCTGGTACCGCCTTCCATTGGGCATACTTTGAATGCATATCGATGCAGTTGAGGATGTACAGGTTCCCTCTAGCTGATTTATTGAAGGGGCCGACTGCATCGACACTGTACACTTGACACGGTCGATCTGGAATGATCATGACTCCCATCATCCCAGGAGTGCGTCCGGAATGGTGTTTCAGACGCGCACACTTGTCGCATGCCTGTGTGTACTCATAGGTGTCTCTCTTCATACTAGGCCAAAAAAATTGCCTGTGGAGTTTTTGATACGTCTTTGATGGCCCGTAATGTCCGCCTAAGGTTATGGAATCGTGTGCCTCCTTCAGAATTGTCGGGACCAGGATCCGAGGAACAAAGGCACGCGGATATCCAAACTGCATATTGACCAGTATCTGGCCCACGATTTTGTATCGAAGAGTAGTTTTCATATCTTTGTTATAAATGAGCCGTATTAGACGCTGGGCCTCGGCGTCGGCGGCTTGTAGTTCTTGCAAGTTCTCTATTTCCGTGAGCATCACCAAGACGGGCTGATAGCCTGGTGCGTTATACAGCATTTCTTCGGCCCCTTCAAGCTCTTCTTCGTCCAAGACATCCTTACTGAAACAGTCTCGTGATAGCCAATCTGCCAACGTATTCTCCTTACCTTTGCGGTAGCGGAGTACGAAATTGTAATTGGCCAATGTGGCGCTCCAAGCCTGAAGGCGACTGGTTTCGATCTTGCTGTTAGCTTTAGCATTGATAAGGGTATTAGGCATGGAGTCTGTCCATACCTCAAAATAGCGACCGTATAGATATACATTGAACTTCTGGATGGCTGTTACAATCCCCAACATCTCCAGATGAATTGCCGGGTAGTTAGTCTGGTTTGGTTTCAAAGACGTGGAGCAGAACGCCACTGGTACCAAATGAGCGTCCTCATTTCGTTGTAGCAGAGCTGCGCCCAGTCCAACCCGACATGCGTCACAGACTAGTACGGTTTCACGGTCTTCGCGGAACCAATTAAGTAAAGGCGGAGTTGCCAGTTGCCGTTTCAGGAACTCAAATACTGCCGTGTGTTCCTCCGTCCACGTGTACGGTGTACCCACGTGGGTCAATTGATAGAGTGGGTGTGCGATTGCACTAAGACGAGGTAGATAACGTTTGAACCAGTTAAGGCTACCCAGGAATCGCTGCAGAGACTTGACATTCTCTGGCCGAGGAGCGTTGATGACTGAAACGGTGCCCTCCTGTGATAGCTGGATGCCTTGTTCATTCACCTCATGCCCCAAGATGTGGAGGCGGCTATAGTTGAAAGAGCACTTCTGAATGTCTAATTTGGCGTTGTGTTTACGGAGCCGCTCAAAGATGAGTCGCAGATTGTGTAAATGCTCCGCCGGTGTGTTGTCGGCGGCGATCAGGTCGTCCATGTAGTTCATCATGGATGAGAACAGGAGATCTTTGAAGATGATATTGATGGCGTTGATGAACGCTGATGGCGACGAGCGGGTGCCGAACATGCACCGTGTAGGTTTATACAAACCATTAAACGTGACGAATGAAAGCAAATCACGACTTTCCTCATGCAAGGGTATCTGATGAAAAGCCGAGTGCCAATCCATGTGGGACATTTGGGCGTGTCTGGAATTTAGCCAATGGAATATGACATCGACAGAGATGAAGGGTGTTGGAGGTTCCAGGATATAACGGTTCGGAATACGATGGTCCAATACTAAGCGAAACTTAGACGTAGAGTTCGGTTTGGGTACGACCAATACCGGCACAGCATTCATCGAGGAGCTGGGCTCAATTATACCATCTTGGAGCATTTTTTGAACCATTTGCCGTTCGAAGATCATCTTTGGCATGGGTTTTGGAATGGGATGATGCGCGAAGGGGGGTATGTCGGGTTTCACCCGAATTTTATGAACGTATCCTGTGATTGTACTTGGTGGATCGCCGTCCATCTGAAATACATCGAAAAATTCGATAAGGAGGTCCTCCAACTGAGTTTTGAACGCCGTGTCCGTATCTGGGTTAATGCGAGTCATCAGCGCCATCAAATGCGCTTGAACCCTGGGCTCATATGAGCTGAAGTCCCTAAGGGTGGGTTTGGTTGATGGTGCTGGGGCGTGGCCTTTGTCCCCGATGCGTAGGACATCCTTCTGACGAAAATCATTCATACTAAGTGGCACATTCTCTTCACTAGGCTTAAATATATGCTGCGTTATTACTAGGGAGGTTGTACCACCTGGGTGGTCCTCCATGGAGCAGACGGTGACTTCGGGAGCGGACGATTCGATGTCGCCCTCGAAGCTGTCTTCCGTCGTCTGCCGAGTCATGGTAACGGCTGCCAAACTCGTGGCTGCGGGTGCCTGATCCATGGCCGGGCGAGCCAGATCCTTGGCTGCGGGTGCCGAATCATGGGGAGACCCGTCCCCGGACTGCTGCGAGTCCTCCAAGCTGCGAGTGCTGAAGTCTTGGAAATCCTCATCAAGGCGGATGCCGGATTCTTGGCTGCGGGTGCCGGATTCGACGCGGGAAGACCGATCCCCGGAATCTTGGAAATCCTCATTAGGGCGGATGCAGGAGTCTTGGCTGTGGGTGCCGGATTCGACGCGGGAAGACCGATCCCCGGAATCTTGGAAGTCCGCAGCCGCCATGAGAGGTGTGGCCTTGGACTCTTGGAAGTCCATTATGGCCTGGGTATTATCTAATGCTATGTAGGAGCACTCCACTCGGAGTGCTGCGTCGTCCACATTCATACTATTCTTGTATTCTTGGGCGACCAACACGTCGGCCGATCGTGTGGTCGCATCGTCGCAGTATATACTACGCATTGGAATTTGAGTGCCCTGCCATCTGAGCATCCCTGTAGCATAATCCAGGATCATCTTTTGTGGTTTCAAAATGTTGGTGCCGGCGAGCACGCCGTATGTAAAGGAAGGGAGGCACAAGAATCGCACGTATATAGTGAGACTATTCATTGTCACAGGAACAGTGGCGATTCCCATAATTCGGACTGGTTGAGCCCCCAATCCTTTGATGACTATAGGTTGCGGGAGGGGCTGAATTTGGTTTGGTTGCACTAATTCTGAAGAGATGATCGAAGTGGAGCTCCCACTGTCCAGAATCAGGACAGCCGGCATATGATTTACAAAGCACCCGACTCTTGTAATTCCAGAAAGACTGGCGATCTCTAACAATACGTGAGGTGTCTCTGATGTCGAGTCGGCATCTGGTGTACCAGGTAACGTTTGAAGGCGATTAGTGAGGTTGCCTAGAAGCTTGAATAATGTGATGAGAATGGAGCAGGCATTTTGCGAAGTATGTGAGATCCAGCATGTTGGCTCCAGCGGGAGCTGAATGGAAGGCTGGACCGGAATATTTGAGAGAGAAGTTATTGAGGTGCCGCCGGAGCAGCGGTTGCCAGGGCACTGCTCGTTTGTTGCCATGGAGGTTGTTGTTGCTGTTGCGGTTGCAGGAACTGCTGTGGGCATTGCTGCTGTTGTTGGTATTGTTGTTGTTGCTGGCGATTGCGGTTGTTCCCGCGTCGGCCGTTGCTCCGTGTGTACATTCCACGGTTCGAGTTCCCGTTTCCCGGTTGTCCGTTCTTGATTACACGGCATACGTCCGTAGTGTGTTGGCATTCACCGTGGAACTCACAATAGAACCTTGCCTGTGGTTGCGGTTGCCCTGTGTAAGCGGAGCAGACCTCGGTGCTATGGTTACCATAGCCATGGTTTTGGCAGTAAAACCGGGAATTGGGCTGGCGCCCTCCTCTGGAGCCTTGAGATTGGCCCCGGTTGTATTGAGACTGAGATGCGGCTCCCAGTTGTGGTTGTTGTCCCTGAGGGTTGTTGTGTCTTCCTCGCGGGATTTGCGGGCAATCCCTCTGATAGTGTGGTCCTTGGCATGTGTAACATTGTACACTGCCTTGTGTCGCAGGCATCGCAGTGGCAGCAGTGTTATTGCTGGTGCGAGAGGCTTGTTGTACGAGTAATGTAGTAATTGCATCCAGCTTGGTACCCAAATGGTTCGAAGGTACCGCTGCTGGCGCCTCCGACGGAGGTCCAGCAGCTAGCGTGACCTCGTCCCGTTGGTCCAACAGCATCTCCGTGTGCTCCACACGGCGCATGATTTCGAGGAACTCCTCGACTGTTGCTGGTCTTTGAATATTGACCGCCTTTAAATAGGCTGGTCGAGCGTTCCGGATAAGCCATGCAACTATGTCCTCCTCACTCATGGACTCGTCTAGACTGTTCAAGTCCGCTAAAAAGTTGAAAGTATATTCTTCCGCCGTCTCGTTAACCCTCTGTTTACGAGCGCGGCACTTGGAATCCAGGAGAGTCTTGTCCATGAAGCTCTTGAAGCCATCCATGAGTCTCTCCGCTATCTCGGCGAAAGTGATTTCTGGGGGTTCGTAGTCAGGATCTTCGGCTGCCCGTACCGCGGCGTCGAGCCGACGTTGTGATACGTAGGTTTCGAATCTATCCAGGGCGTGGCTCTCCAGATGTAGTGGCAATATCGAAACCCACTGTTCCTCGGGGATGTTGTTACACAACATCGCCCATTCAAACCGCTTCAAAAATCTGCGCGGATCCGCCTTCCCTGCGAACTTGGGGATGCTCGCCGTAAAGCGAGCCACAGGCATGTGGACGGCCATTGGGATGTGGACTGGTTGGGGTGTAAGGGGGTGACGGGTCGGTCGCCGGCGCCGGGGTGGAGTTACCAGGACTTCAAAGGGTGGGACTACGTTCCCGTGTGCTGTATCTAACGCGGCTTGTCCGCGTGTGTACATGCACGGCCACTAAGATCCGGGTGACGTTCCCTACCCCGTGAGTTGACGTCGGTCCTCCCGAAACCTTGAGGTGACCGGCGGATGTCGGGTCCTCCCGAAACCCTGGAGCAACTAGCGGGAGTCGGGTTCTTCCGGAACCCTGGAGCAACTAGTGGGAGTCGGGTTCTTCCGGAACCCTGGAGCAACTAGTGGGAGTCGGGTTCTTCCGGAACCCTGGAGCAACTAGTGGGAGTCGGAGTTCTTCCGGAACCCTAGAGCAGCTAGTGGGAGTCGGGTGGATAGCAAGCTATCCCTGGTGAACCAAAATGGTTTGAACCCCGTTACTTCCGTCGGAGGAAAGGGTTCGTCATCCTGGCATCATCATGGTGCGTGTGCTTTATTCCATCCACTCCTGATTGTCGACAACAATCAACACGGGGCTGGCGTCGTTGTACCTGGGGCTTGCTGCACTGGAACCGAATCCAGCTCCCCAGGGTGCGTTCAAAATGGGGAATGTAAGAAATCGTGGGGTGGCGGGCTCTGTGGCCGTTGCCAGTGGATGTCAGATTACAATGTCTCTGCCAGCATCCAGAATGTAAGTAATGTAATTGTGAGTGTAATTAAACTCCTTCCCTCTGTTCAACTGGGAATAACCCAACCGCGAATAGGGCAGGCTAATCGAACCTGGAACCCCGCTCGGTTAATCCATTGCAAATTGTATTGCAGAAGGGAATGTACTAAAAAGGTGAGGTACGCAGTGAAAATTTGATAAGGAATTTCCCAAATCCTTAATCCCGCTGCACACCGGGAATTAGGGAGTGTTGGAATCCGTGAGGGAGCTGGCTGTTAACGGAAGTAACCCTTCTCCGAAAATTAATAATTAACAAAGAAATTAACCAAGGGCCTTTGATTTCACTTATATGTATTATTGCAAAAGAAAATGCGCATGCGCCGCATTCCGTGCTCCCTGTGAGGTAAGGCAGTGTTGTAAAAACAGGAAATCTTAGTCAATTGATTAACGAGCAAACGAGGACGACGTTTGCATTGAGCTACGGCCAGAGGGAAAGTTGGATTTCCCAATTTCAATTTGACAATCGAACGGACGCCGTCGTGTGTTGTATAGGCAAGAAGTAGATAAAATTAATTCTAGGCGTTAGCAACAGGCAGTGGGCAAGGGTGCCGTGTGCAATTATCACGTATGGAATTCACAAGTGGCCCACTGCAATTTGGATTGGCATTGTGTCATGGAAAGAATCGATTTCACATTGCTCTGTCATTATAAGGAGCGAAAAGTTGCGAACGAAAATGTGTCACGGCCCGGCCGTGCGTACACGCAGCTGTTGCGTGTTCATGCAAAAAATCGAGGACCACGGCCTAGGATGGTGCTGTTGGAAGGAGTGGTGAATGGAGGGGAAATAGAAAGTGTGTCAAATGAGAAGTTGGCGCTTCGCTGCACGCACTAGCCGTTTTGCCAGAAGGACAGAGTTGAATTGGACTCTTGCGCCACGTCGCAAGGCGAATGACCTGGTGAATCCACTCCCCTCGTGGTGGAAAATAACCAGCCGCCAGCCTCGTGTAGCCTTTGCGGAATTCCCTTTTCTAAGTTGCCAACTCCCCGCACCAAGAATGTAATTACCTCTAGGCGGATATGTAATTGTAAAGTTTCAAGGAGCTTTTACGTCCTTGTACGGAACGAAATTAGCAATACGATTACCCAATGTACAATTTGCAAGTCATGTCGTACTAATTGCCATAAAATTTAGCCCTGAATCTGCGACTAAATTCGGGTGGGTTCGGGAAACTAAAACCAATAATAATACGCGCGGATTTGTACGAATATCCTGTTGCACATGCGTCCGCCCTGAAATAATTGTAATGAATTTGGCAGGCTAGGATCTTTTATGTCCCACCGCCATCTCAAATCAAGATTTCAAAGGAGACCAGTCGTTAAGCTTGAAGTAAACGGCGCTAATTAGCAACCCCGCGTATTAAATTCCCTCTATCCCCATTCGTTAACTAGGCGCGGTGGCAAATCAGCCCGACCTGGGTAAATTGCGCGCCGTAAGCAATGCAAAAGCAAGGCTCATTTGAATAAATTTCAAATTAATTGAATTCGGCGTTATATTTAATACGTAAACGGTCGTTAAGAAATGATTTCAACAATAATTCATTGCGTGAAGAAATTAAGCGAAAGCAATTGACCCAAGTCTAGGACTTACAGTGGAGGGGCTGGTGACTCGCCCCTCCAGGCGACCTCGGCTTCCGGGGAAATAGGGTGGAGGGTGCGGTGTTGGCCCCCCACGGTCCAGCTATTCGGATCCGCTGTTCGGAGCGCCACGTGATGAGTCTCTCGATGAGTCTCGGAATATCGAAGATGATGGGAATAAACCAAACACAAAAACAATATAGAAGAGAAACTTTTACTCACATGCTGGTAGTCAGAACTTAATCACAAGGAGTCAAAAACGTGAATGAATCCAAAAAGACTAAAAAGGAACAGCGAAGGAGGAAGGAATCTGATTCCTCCCTCTGCTCTCTCTTCTCCTCCTGAATGTGGGTCAGGGCGGAAACACTCCATGTGCCAATATTGGCACGTGGAGTGTTTCAACCCTTTGGTTGAGTTCGGCCCCTTCGCCGTACTCAACACTAACAACTAGGCACAAACACATAAACAAGGATGTCTCGCCGAAATTCTTTATTTCACAAATGCTAGGAAAAAAATTTCATTGTTAATATTTATATTATTTTTACAAAAATAAGTAATTAAATATTTCTTAACTCTAACCAGTACCTTCGGGTCTGCATATTAACTCTAACCGTTGTAAGACCACTGCTCCGTGTTGGAGCATATGCATTTCCTTATTGTTATGCCCAACTCCAAAGGAACCAAGATAAGATAAGATATTAAGTAAGATAAGATGTCATGTAAGATATTATGTATTATGTATGTGTATCCGAGTATTATGTATGTACCATGAATTGTGCCCGTAATAAAGCCTGACTAATTTACGGCTTGCAAAAAAGGATTAAAACAAGGATGTCATTGTCAATGTGCACGCATTATTTACCAAATCATTACATATATTAAACTCAAATAGTTTTGTGTGCTGCTACTCCTTCGAATCCACTAAACGTATTTCCTAGGCTGATATATCTCAAAATGTGCACAAAAGATTTGGGCGTTCCATAGGTCAGGCTTGAACTTGGTCTGACCTTTGACCTGAACGTTGTCACAAACGGGAATTTTGTGTGCATTTGTCATGGGGAGCGGGCAAGACCGCGAAGACAAGTTAGATGAAGCTTAGGTGCATGTCTGTACGAGGCGGTTTTTAAATTTTAGATTGTCCAACTTAAACTAATTTATAATTAGGGGAGACTGGGGACAGTTGTAACACTTTTCAC
>JAAXYW010002184.1:0-16619 GCA_036851895.1 Orthonychiurus folsomi
ACTCACACTATCAAACATACAAATCCCAGCCAAGAAAATGTCTATAATTCTCAACCATGACCCCGGACTATAATTTTAGTACGAATCAATCTTTTCCTGTCGGGCGGTCGCGGGGTTCGCTGTTGGCGGAAGTCAGCCTTTAACAGCTTAGCTAGCACGCAGTCAGTTTATTGCACCCCTTGGCTGGGCTGTAGCACAATTCATTGTGATTTAGAATCCCAGCTGTTTGAGGCATCAAACAAAATGTTTCAAAATTAGTACAAATCCTTCACAAATTAGTTGTTATTCACATTACTTCATTACATTGCCAAAATTTGTTAATTTTGTCAAAATCAGGCTTCAAATCCGTGAACATTTAAAATAAATTCTTTAATTAGTAAATAGTTTGTAGTTTCCCTTTTTTTGGTTGGTTCAAAATTAGAAACTGAATACGCATGTAAGAGTGATAATTTAAATTGTAAAAATCCACCAACTCAGAATGGGTTATTCCGGAAGCATTGGAATGGGATTGAAAGTAATAGAGTAAAATAGCTACTTTCTCCAGGGAGAAGGAGAAAGAGAATCGTTTGTCATTGTATTTGGGCGTGGAAAGAGGCTCCACGCTTCGTAAAGTTGAAAATCCTGGAGAAAAGTGTGGGCTGGTGGAAAGGAGAGCCACGAGGTTCTGGAGATAGACAGACGCGTCTCATTTCTAATCTGAACTGAGCAAAAACCTGCGCTGACGACGGACGGCGGCTGCCAATGGAAATGGGTTGGTTGGGTGTCTGGACACACATTCCCCTCACATAGACATTGCTCAAGAATTTCCTTCTGGCCAAAACCAAGTGGGAAACGGAAGAAATAAATCTGACTTAAACTAAACTCCCTCCGGAATGTCCCAACACATCCTTAATCATACATATACATAACATTCTAGTTCCCTTTGCATTAGTGGTGCGGTGGTGATTGTGGAAAGTTACAAAAATCCAAATAGTTCAGTTTATTTCCTTCAGTGCGTCCTGGACTTCCCGTTTTTTGGTCACTCACCTTTCCTCTCCCGGGCATTCCGAGTCTCCAAACTGACCTCCCTTGTCCTTGTCGTGTCCACAGGGAAGTGTCGTGTCAGTGGATTTGGTGAAAGGATTGGACGTTACGTTACGTGTTCATATAATCTGCAAGTGGATTATTATTGCCATTGCCACCGAGCACTCTACTACCTACAAACCGTCCCCGTAAGTTTTTCCAGTCGTAGCCATCCACACACGCACAACTGCGGAGCCGAAACCGTTCGATGGACTGAATGATGATAAGATATTTCATAATTAATATATATGCAACATGCAGGGCTTTAATCACTTAATAGTCCATAGGAAAAGGTGGCGGACCGGCTTTCTTCGTGCTCATTTGTATTAGTTATTTCAGTTCCGGAATAGTCGTTAAATAATTCCATTCGCCTCCTGGAGTTAGGCACTTAAAACTTTAAATGGGTCATTTTATATTATCCGTCAACATTAAATAATGGAATATCTATGAGATTGGGTGCTTAAGAAACGAGTGAAAAGAAATTTCGGATTAATTATACAATTCGAGGGAGGAAAACGGGGATAAATAAATTAAATTGAGTTGATTACCAAGTAAATAAATTACGTGGCAATGGCGTTTGGTACAGACTTCACAGGAATTAAATAAATAAGGATTTGTCCTCTGAAGCAAACAAGGGAAAGAAAATGCCGCCGCCAGGAAAGGAACTGGGTCAGGTCAACGCATCCCGCTGCGCATTCTTTTTATGTGACCTCCAAGNAGCAAACAAGGGAAAGAAAATGCCGCCGCCAGGAAAGGAACTGGGTCAGGTCAACGCATCCCGCTGCGCATTCTTTTTATGTGACCTCCAAGAGAAATTCCGACCAGCCATGCTTCACTTTGAAGAGATAGTCAGTGTGGCCAAAAAACTGGTAAGGACTACTAAATTACTCAAATATTGGTAGAATTGTTCGTATAAGCTGTAAAAGGGGAACATGAAAGGAGGAAGGGAAGGCAATAATGTCATGTTACGACGACAATTCGTGTCATGCTTTCTCGTAATTCACGGAATAAAGTGTGGATGTCTTTCTTACCCTTCCGTGCCAACGCCAAGGCCGAAGTGGGCTGTGAGGAAATTATATGGATTTGGTAGTTGATGGTGCACCCACATTCACCGGCTACAAACTAGGAGGATTTCGATTTGCTGAATATTTTAGCAAATCATTACCCTTCCGTGCCAACGCCAAGGCCGAAGTGGGCTGTGAGGAAATTATATGGATTTGGTAGTTGATGGTGCACCCACATTCACCGGCTACAAACTAGGAGGATTTCGATTTGCTAAATATTTTAGCAAATCACATGTCGTCATTCGTCAATCAATTCTCCCTAAAGCTATTATTAAGCTTTAATTCTCATGACGAAGGCCTGCGGGAAATTCACATTTACTTGATCGTCGACCGCAACAATTATTTTCTGTTACTCTGAAATTAATTATACGGAATTTATCCTTATATTCATTGGTTTATGTAATACGCGTGGTATACTCTGTTTTCTAGATGGTAGATCCTCAGATTTTTTCAAATAATATTAGAACGCCGCTTGGCTTTCATGAACAATCAAATCCGGCTTTGCTAAATTTCCGGAGTCGTTAAAAGAGCGTGCAATTCCTTTGCGTTTGCTACTCACACGAAAATGTAATTGCTATGACCGAATTCCCGCGTCCATGAATAATGCAGTGCTTTATCTAAGGGAAACACCCAATTTCAATTCCACATAAGGAACATGGGGTTTGCATTTTACAATCGATTGATTAGGTCATTCTCATTTACATTTGCTGTGAGCATGCAATATGCAGAGCAGACTGTGTAATTTTGATGACGGGTTGCCAGCTAGGAATAAACACGCAGCATGTTTAGTATAATATTTGAGGTAGGTAGGAAGGAGACCGTAAAACTAGAAAATGTCAAGATCTAGAAAGTGGAAAGCATTTAAATTCCAACCAGTGGGGCATGTGGTGTTGAAAATGCCTTCTTCAAAAGCATTTATTGATGGCCAGACTGGCTTGCAATTCTGTGGAGGCTAAGGATTAAACAAAACAGAGCGCATGAACACTGTACTGCCCTAAAAACTCATGCGACAATCACTTTGTGACAATCAATATGAATAACTTCTGCACAACAGTCTGTCGCACGTACTTCGCTGTGCCATCCAATCCCAAGTTTATATATATGCAATGCGCAACGCTTAAAATGTCAACACTTGGTTCTGTTAAAACATTTGTTTCTTTAAAGGACTCCAGATTGATTTCAAATTCAAACATAAAACGAAACTGTATTTGAAATTCCGTGTACATTCATCCCCAGGTCTATACTTTGGACATAAAATGCCCACATTACTAACACGTGCACTGAAATTAAGCTCATAAATTCTGCTGTCAATTTGCATTTTACTACGAGCTGTATGCTGTGTAAACATGAGATATTTTACTGCCGAGTTGTTAGTAATTTGTCCCGGTTAAGGTTAGGGTTGTTAATTCAGAAGACTGTGGTTGATGTCTTTCTTCGTCACTTGCAAAGGGAAACCTTAAGAAATTTTGACGACCGATAGACTTTAAAATGGCTTGACGGGCTCGGGTTGTTGTAAAGTTAAAGGAACAAAACCAATTTGAAAACCTCTAAAAATAAATGAAAATTGTACTAGACACCAGGCAGTCTCCATTGCATTGATCTCTGTCCTTGCTTCCTCTCCTATTCACAGATCTCACATTTGTACCATGTTCAATTCTCCAGGGCATTTAGTCCTCTTCTCCTCGCTTTCGGCATTAAAACACGACCCCCGACTTTTTCTTGGTCCCTTTCTTGTACACATTTTTGTACTCTTGTCAACTTGCCAAATCGCATTGCCTACATCCTTCTCCCATACATTTTCCAATTTTTTTGTACCATATACCATTCTTTAGGACATTACCCTAAGACTACAAATACCCAAAGAACTCAAAAAAATGCAATACAAATATACATCGCAAATTATCTGGATGCGCCGGAGGAACAGACATGCCTTTGTCGTAGTCTTTGACTTCATTCTCTTCTCAAGATAATTTGGCTCTGCATGGTTTGTCCCATTACATAATGGGAATGGACTCTCCGACTTGCTCGCTTTTCTCCCATTATTCGTGACTTTTCCTTGTTGCATTTTCTCTGTAAAGCATTTGATGAGGAATCAAAGCACGTACTCGCCTCTTGCAAATCCCTGCCGAAAGCATTTTTGCACATTGCGAATAACTCTTCCAGGATGCATTCCAAAGGCAAATATGCTACGGAGCTGGAAAGCAGTAAAGCCGGAATTGAAAGCTCTCCAAAATTGCACTTCGATTCGCGTTCTGGAAAATAATTTCACAAAATGCAGGAAATGTAATGCAATTAGCTCAAGTGCTTGACAGAAGACTTCATTTGGCTGAACAGGTCAATGGAGCAAGATGGAAAGTTAGAGAAGTACTCAAAAAGTTCAAAGTGGTCCTTAATGGACCCTTCGTTTGTTCATTGGATGTAACTGGCTTCGCCAAAGAAGCACGGTCAA
The DNA here is from genome assembly GCA_036851895.1 of Orthonychiurus folsomi. Lineage (NCBI taxonomy): Eukaryota > Metazoa > Arthropoda > Collembola > Poduromorpha > Onychiuridae > Orthonychiurus > Orthonychiurus folsomi. Next base: position 4,576 of record JAAXYW010002184.1, read on the forward strand.
AGAGTGTCAAACTCATTCAATTTGACTCGGGAGATATGGTCAAAGTCTGGTGATTGAGTGAGTATAGGAAGTTGGGCATTTCCGCGCTAAGGGAAACATCCTGCGGGTCAAATCGATTTTCCTATAATCTAGTTTGTGAAAAATAAACCAATGACGATGTCTATGGAGCTGCACACAATTAATTAACAATATATTCCATGTTCAATTATTGTCCTCCATAGTGATTTTTTTAAAATTTTAGAGTAAACTAGGACGATCGACGAACAAGGGTGTGATTATGGCATGCTTGGTGTAATGTATAGCCTCCCGTTCATGATACACAAATTTGGACGTTATGTGTGCATAAATAAAATTGGATATTAAATGGATTTCTTTTGATGGTTTCTTTAGGTTGAAGTGGCGAAAGTAATGGGAATCCCACTCGTGGTCACTGGTACAGAAAATTTAAGATTATATCTGATAAATAAATTGTTAATCCCTTGTTTTTTCTGAAGAGCAATACCCGAGAGGTCTTGGACCAACTGTTTCAGAAATCGATATCAAAAAAGCAGTTGCAGTTGTTCCAAAGACAAGATTTAGCATGATGGTTCCAGAAGTAGTTGGGCTCATGTCGACCCTCTGTGATGGAGGACTGGAGACTATTGTTCTTTTCGGCATTGAGGTATTTCCCAGGACATTCAAACTTTCTACTTCAATCCCGATTAAATCAATAGATTCTGACTCCCCCCTATAGCGCCCAGTAAGAAATTTCCAATTCTAAATTCCTCTTCTCTTGAGCCTCCAAACTTCTAAATATTTAACGACAATGCTTCTTCATTATGCAATTGTGAACATTAGAATTCGCACAGCACATTCAGTTCGGTCCGAAGAAATGTAACCGCTGACCGCAAAGCCGATTCAAACTATTGATTTTGTTTCGTTTAAAACTAAATCACCCACTTAAAATCCGATTAAACCTAGTAACGGAATTTAATGTTAGTCTTATTTTCGTAAATGAACATCGGTCAAAGATTTATAACCTAGAAAGTGTGCAACTAAATGAACTGCAAATCTTGGCTTACACAAGGTATTAAGTGTTTTTATATAGTTCAGTGAGTTTGCTTTGTTCGCTAATGCGAATGCCCAGAATATTCATTTGTTCCTTGTTCAACACGAATTCATAATTGATGAAAGTTTCAACATAAAGTTCACCATTTGGACCCAAGAGTGAGAATCCTTACAAAATCCCTGTGCTGGAACGCCTGAATTGTTAAAGAATAATTCTGGAAATAAATTTGAAGTAGAAACCCTTTGGAAAAGCTAAAACTTCCACAGTTCCGGATATAAACAAACATTCGAGAGCATTGAGAGGTGCCGTTCCGCATGTTGGAAGGCTTCCTTTAGCATGCACCATTAAATTTACTTGGAGGATCCAGCAAATAACGTGCGCCAACGAGAATGCTCTAAGAATGTGCCTTGGGAATGCTTGCTCTGAGAACAAAAAGAGATGAAAATCCCAAACAAAAACACACGCCAAATACAGCTGCTCTACCCACGCCTGTCCTGTACTGTTTATCATAAATGAGTTACTTGCGAAACTATTCAGCAAATATTAGCTGGGTGTAAGGAGAAATAGTTCCAGTAGATCAAATCTACTGTATTGTGAGAGCTCTTCCATTCAAGGCTTGTAAATTCAAAGGAGAATCAGGTATAGACAGACAATAGTAGCTGACTGGGGGATTTCTTGTTATATCCTCAGTAAAGGAACGAATCGACCAACCAGATAAGACGCGTCTAGATATGGAATTTCTGTAGTTTTCATTGTGTCCTCTATGTCCGACATTTAATTTACATATTTACGTAGGGATTTTGTGACATAAATTGGCATCCATATTCCATAAATCTTGGAAAATTACAAATTAATCCACCTCAACGTCAACTGCCAATTCCACGCTTCTATGAATGAAATTTCTGGCACATATTAAATTGTTGGCGTTAACTAGCTAAAGAAAGACTAGCTTCTGTAGCATAGCGCCAAGAGTTTCTTTCAGAATTTTCTCGTTGTTGCTCAATTCTATTGGAAAACAACATTTCTAACAAGTAATTCATTTTCCCCTGTTCCAGACTCACATTTGCGTTGAACAAACTTGTCTCGACCTGCTGTCGCGGAACTTGAAAGTACACATTGTGGCAGATGCCACAACCTCAAGAAATCCTGCAGATCGAATGTTTGCTTTTGAGGTAAACAAGCAAGACTGTTTAGCCCAGAATATATTTTCCTTTCCTTCATCACTGTTCTGTGTATGTGTCTTTTTTTACAGAGGTTGAGGCAAATTGGGTGCTTCGTTACAACCTCCGAAGCAATTATTTTTAAAGTAGTGGGGGATAAAGATCATCCAAAGTTTGCTGAGATCCGGCATTTGGTGCGTGACCCATCACCTAACACTGGTTTGGTCCACTTTGAGGGCGGGATGTCAAAAATATGACAACGACAGAGGCTGGAAGTTGGGCCCGCTTCTTCCAGCACTTCTCCGAACCAAAAGTGAAAACTGAAACACATGATGTTCATTAATCACGATAAATTGTTAAACAAGTTCAGATTTGAAATACAAATTTGAAGTAGTAGACGATATAGTTTACGTCCTAGGGCTTTGGTTGACCAGAATATTGAAGTTATTACCGGTGCATCAGTGTAATCATTACAAAAGTATTTTTACGAATGTCATAGTTAAGTAGCGGAAACATACAGGTGCAAACAAGGCTGTGAAAGTAGACTTACGACAGACTAAATGCAATGCAATATGAAGTCCTAGAAATAGGATTAATCCAATCAAACGAATTAATCAACATTGTTTGTTCGTTGATATTTGTTAAATGTGTTAAAACAGCTAGCACGCTGTAGCAAAAAATATGAGGATTATTGTATGGAGACTCAGACCACATAATAAATGTTAACTATATGTGTTGATGCAATAATTGTTGTTAAAAGTAGTCGGAGGAATTAGGTATGGACGTCCGTAACAATTTGTAAGACTGTTTCGTGTCAACATAGCATGTTAACTTAACTAATAGTGTTCATAAATGGTGAAAAAAGCTTAAGGTAACTCTGATCTTCCTGTACTGCTACACAAAAGGTATATTGTTATTCGTATATAAAAAACGCAAATCGCAAATGTGATAACAAAACTGATGCAATCACTGACACGGACGCAAATAATGCAGATTGAACCAACCCCTTTCCTGGTGTAGGATATGATAACCATAACACTATAACATATGCAAATATTGGACTGTATTCTACACTAACTAAATATGAAAATAAAACGTATACCACTATTATGAATTAAAGTCGACTGAATCAATTTTTGTCTAATTTCTGAGAGTCAAGAGGTAGCTCAGTGGAAAAACTATTCGATATTCGGCTAAGCGCTTCGGAAAAGCGATTAGATGACAGGAGTTTTATTCTCCAAGAATGAAATGCAATTTTTATTCGAAATTTGAAGGATTTGACAAAGAACTAAGAATGTATTAACGAACTGTCAACTCACAACATGGCCAATAACTTTCTATTCTTTTACTTATTCCATGGCGGTAACTCCAGGCGCAGCAATATCTTCGTCAAGTTTCATTTTTTTGGCTGCAACCCCAGTGGACCCAAACCCTTTCTCACCACGCTCACTCTCATCCAATGCCTGTCATTTAAGACCAAAATTAGAATTTAAAATTTAAACACAGATATTATAAGTCCCAGTCCCGACGAGGCGCCTTACCTTAACTTCCAAGACTTCCGGGTAGCAGATTTTTTCACAGATCAATTGCGCAACACGGTCACCTTTCGTTACAATGAAATCTTCGTCGCCGTGGTTGAAAAGAATGACGCCAATGTTCCCCCTGTAGTCACTATCGACAACTCCAGCTAAGCAAAAAATTTAAAGTTAATAAGTCCTGTTGGCAAATTGCTACAAGCCTGGAAATTAATACGGGCAAATGTAGAATATTAACGCTCACCACCGACATCAATCTTGTTCTTCAAAGCAAGCCCAGACCTTGGAGCAATGCGGCCATAAGTTCCGGCTGGTAATTTAATTTGGATATCAGTCTTTACCATAAATGATCCACGCTTTGGGACGACACAATCATAAGCACTGCAATAAATACAATTAGCATTAAATTGCAATCAAAATAACAGACGCTGCTGTCGGTTCTTCTCTACTAAACAATTTTCTCTGTTAAGTCTTAATTATGTACTTTATCAATTTCTGTCCCCCTTCCAATTTTGAACCGATCTAGGTAGCTTACCTCATGATATCATATCCAGCCGAAAGCTTGGATCCCTTCGTTGGAGCAGATGCATGTTCCGACAGTTTCGCAAATAGCAATTTTGGTGTTTCCTCGATTTCCACCACCGCCGGGCTCAGTTCGGAGGCAACTTCAGCTTCCGCCGCAGCGGACACGGACGCAGTTTCATTAACTGGATGAGGGGCCATTTTATTCTTCACTGTTTTCTTGGACTTGAAATACTGCGATCGGTTTAGAGTTGTTGATGAATTTGTGGTTGTCGAGTAATGCGTCGCCAGCAATTCGGAGAATGAAGTGCGTAGGCGGTAGTTTGATAAAATCGAAGCGTCTCCTTTGAGGTATGGATGTGAACAAGTTCCAACTTGCAGTGCACGACGAACAATGAACAGGAAACAAAAGGGAACGGGTAGGCCTGTGTGCCGAAGCACGGCAGCTGAACCGCGCCCGCCTTTTATTTTAAAAACATTGACGGTCCACCTCAACAACATTGGGTAAAGTTCAAAGTACCCCAATAGGGGAAAATCACAAGTTGGGATTTGCACTGCTAAATAAATTATTTTCAGTATGACACTTTAAGTGGATAGGAACGCAATAAATATTTTGATGCTGCAATTCGGAATTCAGATTCAGCTCGTTGTGTTGAGTGCTGAAATCGGTTCAAGTTGAATTCTGTTTTTTTTTGGTATTGAAACGTCAACGTGATGAACATTTGGTGGGAACTGGGAACCCTCTCTGACACATGGCTGGCTGGCACGCACGCACGGTTTGCTTATATTGTTCATGAAATTGTCAAAAGTATTGAAATTGCAAATCACTGGATTGAATATCGTATATCACATTAATCAACAAGTTTCGCAAACAATACAAGGATGCCTCTGATCGTAATTTGTGGGTTTCCTTCAAGTGGAAAGTCAACTACTGCCACCAAAGTTGCCGATTATCTTCAGACACAACATGGAAAAACGGTGAATATTGTCAGGGAGGATCAGCTGTACCGTGGACTAAAGAACGATATTTTAAATGGTAAGTTACAGAAACATGATTCTATTATGAAAGTTAAACCCAAAACTAAAAGTTGAAAGGTTGGCTGGTGGTCAGTGATTGGAGAAAATGATCAGCCTAGAATTAGAATTGACAGTTAAATAAGTATTATAAATAACATTTACTTGTGACTTGAACAGATTCAAGGCAGGAGAAAGAGTTAAGAGGGCGATTGAAGTCGGAAACGCAAAGGTGGGCACACTGTCACTGTGGATTTGGAATAACATTCGACTTAACAAGTATACTAAATTAGTGCGATTGTGATTTCAGGTTGCTTGACAAAGATACAGTTGTGATAATTGACGCTCTGAATTATATAAAAGGTTAGTCTTTCCCATTCTCAACAATGACTTTGCGGGGTGTCGGCTATCATTTTTGCGCATAAATTTTGTGGAAATTAGGATACAGATACGAGCTATTTTGCATGTCCAAGTCGGTGCCTACAAGACAATTAACAATCCAGTGTGACATATCAGAAGAACAAGCTTGGGAATGGAACTTGTCTAGACCTGAGGAACATGCTTACAGACGGTAAGGTCTCCCTTGATGATTGTTACCGTCAGCATGTAATCACAGGAATTATTTTATTGTACTGGATGATTGATTCTATTTACCTTTTTAGTGATGTGTTCGATAATTTAATACAACGGTTTGAAGCACCTGATTCGCAAAATCGTTGGGACAGTCCTTATTTTTCAGTTTTACCTAATGAGGAGTTAAGCTACGAGCAAATCTACCAGTCTTTGTTTTTAAAGCTCCCACCCAAGCAAAATTTATCAACCCAGAATGTAAGTAATTATAATACGCTGCCTAACCCAAGAGTAGTCTAGCCTAACTAAGATAATGAATTTATAGAAACCCGTATCTGCGTCTAACTTCCTTTCATCTCTAGAAAAGGTTACTTCTGATATAATCCAGGTATGGCCATTGTACCACGAACAAATAACAATATATTGAAAAGTAGCTATGTTAATCTTTGCTTTGATTCTTGCTCAAATAGGCTTTGTTAGGTGCCGCAGCAGCCGAAAAAAGCAGTACTGACGGAAGCGACGTTGAAATCCAAGTTCCTCATTCTTCTGTTCCAATTTCTATTAGCTTGGAAAAAATGCCAAATCATGCTCAGTTAACTAGGCTAAAGAGGCAGTTTTTAAATCTTAGCAAAGCTGGAAGTGTTAAAGGTGACGTTGCGGAAGCATTTGTTCAATATTTAAATTCTCAATTTGGGCAAAAATGATTCCAAACTCTACAATCATAAATTATATTGATAATAGTATATAAATATTGTTATGCAGACTGCCACCTTTCGTATTTCTAGGTTCTGTAAAAATATAAGAGAATAATATGGTGTCACACTTATGCTAGTAAATGCTGATGTTGCATTTATTTAAGAACCTTGGGAACAACATCTTAGAACGTAGAACAAGATTCGGTACTATTTACATTTCTAATGTGCACGATGTTATAGTACAAAGGTTAAATTTAAAGATTTGCATACAAAACGTTAACGTTACGGTGCAGAAGCACCTCTAATTTTACAGCGTAAGTTCGAAGTAGCTAAGGGACAACAGAAGCAAAACTATGAGACAAAACTCGCACAAGCGTGGCTTGAATTACGATATCACAGTCCAGTTGCATTTCAATCACATTCTAGCATCTGTTCCTGAACTTACTGCCAGTTTGGTGTTCCTGTTGGCCAAAGTGCTTATATTTGTCTGGAGAATGAGTAGTTTTCTTTCCTGGTCCACCAACAACCTCGTTGGGCAAGCGGCCGTCACTATTGGCTCGATGCTTGTTTCGCAGGAACGATTTTGCTCCACGAGATTTTCTAACGGATGAAAGGATGTCGGAAAAATTGACACGTGGCACCTGACATGGGTTTGATAAAGCTTCCTTTGAAGATCCCATGTTTCGGAAAGCTTCGGCTACGATTTCTGCATTTGTCGCTTTTTCCAAGGCCTTCATTGCGAAAAATCCTCTCTTGTTTCTAATCAAATGGTTTTCAAGTTGTTATAGTGTTTGGTTTTCTCAAATGTTATAAGAATAGAAAGCACTTACTTTGGACAATATTTAATGGTGTGCCCGCACTCTTTGCAGATTTGGCATTGATGCTAGGAAGGGAAAATAAGGATAAGACAAACACCGTACAACAAACACCATTTAAATGCTCTGCAATAAACGTTTAAAAAATAGAGAACCCTTACTTTGGATAAGAAAGGGCAGATTATCTGACCATTCACGCGAATAGGGTGACTTTGATAAATTGCTGCAATAATAACAGTGAGTTAAACAATGTACAATAGTATATCGAGTCAGTATTACATAAAAATATTTTACTTACCTTTTGGCTCGTTATTCCCTTTACAGAATACACAGAGAAACTCCCGGACACTTCCCTTTGGGGGAAAATGCCCCCTTATCTCAATGATTGGGCCTGTTCCAAACTGTCCGTGCCCATAATGATATTCGTTCGATTCATCCGAACTTTCTGAAGATGTGGACAAACTCAAGCTGTCGCTGAGGTCCTCGAGGTTATTATTTAAACCGGGCGGTACGGTCAGTATGTTTGTTAGTTCACTATCCAGTTTTGACGTCGAGGGTAAAACAGTGACTCAAATTAGGAGCTGCCGGAACATTGTATCTCTCCTTTTCCAGAAGAAAATTCCTTGGCTTCACAGGTGGTGGTAAGCCCGGAGGTGCGCTTCTAAATTGCTCAAGGGGAAGTCTTGCAAATTTGATGCTAGTTTCATGCTTCTGATCCGAAAAGCTGTAGTCTCCAGAACCAATAGGTTCAGGCAAAGCCACTGAATCCGATCCAAAATTTAGACAGAGTTCTGCGTCGTCCACAGTGGGGGTTTCTTTGTCAGTTCCCGAAAATGTTTTTAGTAATTCAGTGTCAGTAGAAACTGTCTGCTCCAGCGAAAGATCTAGTTCAGTGAAGAAATCGCAAGGGCTTGGTAAAGAGTCTTGGAAATAGTTGTAATCTTCTAGGACCGCCGATTGATCTCCTGGATTCCCAGGTTGAGTTCCGGGGACATAACTGTAGCATGCATTAGCAGGAAAATGTGGGGCGTATTCCCATAATCCGCAGTCCCAATTTTGTGATCCGGAAGTGTAATTGTAGCCTTCACCGGGAACAACAGTATTGATGGATCCAATAAGCGGAGCCATTCCGTAGTGGGCTTCGTTGTTTGTTCCGCACGTGGGGTTGAAGTCAATGTAGTCAAACTCAGCTTCACCGTCTGGCCAACAGACCCAAGGCTTCGCAAAGCATTCTTGCTGGAGATCCAAGTACGCGGTCTTGTAGCGCCTTTGGGTTTGCACGTTCCTTTTCTGGTTGAATGAATTCCATGATTTGAAGCACGAAACTTCACTGGATTTGGTATCAATTTCCAAGCAATCTGGGCCTGTTCTAGAAGATTCCATCATGGAAGTTCCGCGCGCGGGTGGCAGTTCTAGTTTTAGCATTAAATATTTTAATTCTACTACTGCATAATGGAACAATTAAATAAAAAAACTAAATATACTAATTCACATACTGTGAGCTCCAGTTGTTTCTGCGTTGAATAATTCATTGTTCCATTTCTCCAATTCCCGAATGCACAAACTTTTCTCCGCCGTCCTAAGCAGTTGCAACTTGTAATCTGAATGCAAAAAATACATATTAAATGTTAGAAATTATTTGCCCTCGGATCGTAACGAGCAGTCAACGAAATTATTAAATACACATGTGGACTTACTATCAGCTTTATAAGGTTCCTCTGCCCAAGGCAAAGTAAGAATGTGCTCGATTGTTTCCGGAAACAGTCTCGCAAATTGGTTGAGGATTCCAAAGTCGCTTGTGGTCCAAAGCATCATGGGTTTCAATGGAATTGATGGATCATTTTGGCGAGTTGGACCGCTTTCACCAATTTTGATCCCTTCTAGAAGATCCGGACTTGGTTCAAGGGATTCCAGGACCGAAAAGTAAGGATAACCCTCCTCCTCCGTCCGTGACATGAAGGGGTTCATGATCTCAAAACCTAAAACAAAGTTCTTGTGTTATTGGAATTTAGGTCATTGGACGCTAGTGTATCATTGCTCAACTCATTTCATGCACTACTTTCACTTTTTGTGTAAGGGCATTGACTTTGGACATTCTTTGGCGTCGGATAACAAAAATGTCAAATAGCTCAATAACGCAATACGATTTCAAGAAATCGCGCATGGAGAGGTTTCTGATATGCAAATCTGAAATTGCAAATTTTCTTACCCTTGTAGTCATTGCTTGAAAAACTAGAAAATGATTCTAGTGGACAGAGAGAATTAGGCATTAGCCATCATGCGTATAAGGCAATTACTTATGCCTAACCCACACCTCCTTTAATCAGGAAGGAATGCATTTTTAACTTCTATACATTTTAGATATCATAACATTATTTTTGCTAGTGGTTTGAAAGCGTTCAAAGTTTAAAATCAAGAGAAACTGAAACTATTAATCTGTCGGTGTTAAAAAATCTGACCAGTGATTACTTGTTAAAACCAATTGGTCATCGAAATAGCTCTGATAACTGGTTTTAACATTATTGCGTTGCACTGGCGGGCATCCCCAAGTCCGTATGAAATATTAATCCGGAAATATGCAGATTAATGAAAAATATGAGAGTATAATGACTGCTATTCTCTCGCCTCTCCGGAGTGTCCCGAGTTCCCGAAATAAAGGTCAGCATTTTATGGATTTTCAAATTACAGATTAATCTTACCTGGCCAAGTCTATGCTGGACGGAAATCTGAAGACTACTTCGAGGCTTGTAGCTAGTTAATGGCGAATTCTTGAATATTATTAGTTGAAGAACCAAAAGCGTAAAAAACTAAACAAAACCCGAACAAACAGCAGCAGGATGACGGAAACGAAACTACCTATCTCCTCAAGAGACGACTAACAACTGATTGAACACACAAATTTACTATTTCTTTGTTGAATGTGCCTGAGAGACGCAGTTCAAGAGCCGAGGTGAATAACCTCTGGCGCAGAAGCTTTGTCGTTGTTCCTGAATTGGGTGCATTGGGCGTGCGTATGACGTAAGTCAGAGCATTGGCCGCACAGCATCACCGCACATGGTTCGTATTTTGTATGCATCTATTACCTCTGGTGGTAGAGTTTATTGTATCATGTTCAGAGCACATTATTGGAGTAGCTTTTTTTTAAATAATCGACTCTTGACATCGAACCATCCGACCCACAAAATTAAGAAACTTGGAGGACATTGAACTCGGTCTATGTGAACACAAAGGAAAGCATAAGTCCACTTGCATATAGGCGATATTTTAGAAAATTATTTTCCTAGCGTTTTAATTAAATATTTTGGAATGCGATTTCGACAATTTTCAATGAATGATATGCGCGAAACAGGTTTGGGCGTAAACGAGGAGTCTTTATTTAAAAATGGACACTACTTACAAAACGCAAATTAACTTCACATTCTCAGAAATTGTTTAAACACATTTCTATAAAAAATGTGCTCGACAAAAATTCCAGGTGCAGGAATGACATTATTTAATTTACTTCAGCTACCATTTGACAAAACACCACGTACCATTTAGCATGCAAAGAATATTTGGTTTACAATGGAACAAATCACTCAATCCTAAAACATTCTAAACATGAATAGCACTATTTGGGTTGGATTCCTGAATTTAAAAAATCAAATAAGCATTCACGACAAAGCCACAACGAAATTAGTAATACTACTGACGATACGTTTCACGTCTAGCCATGAACATAATGCGCAGCCCAACACCTAATGATTAGTTTTGCACATTTGTATGGAATTACCATGTTGTGTTTGTGCGATTATTTTTAAATGATAAAATAAATACATGTTTGTCTTTATTGAAATAGAGTCAGAATTGACATTTGGAGAGCAATCATAGCTGATAATCCTAAACAAATGCTGGAGAACACTGGAACGGTTACACCTTGAAGGGTTGTTCCAAACAGACCAACTCCAAAAAACGATCCAATTCGGCCTGCGCAGCAGCATAGCCCAAGTGCTGCTCCACTAGAGATCGGTTTACGGTTATATCAATGTATTAGCTTTACATTTTAATATATTGTGATTTTAAAGAATTCGGAGGGAATTTTGATTGGCAACTTACCGAGTGTAAGTTGGATATTTATCCCAAGTGGTGACTAGGATCCCCCACATACTTCCAATGACGACATTCAAAACAGTGTGGCCTAAAAGAGCCATGGTTGGGTCAACGTTAAATACGGAAAATGTAATTCCAACGCAAGTTGCGAGAGTGAGGAAGAATGCCGTCAATTTAGAACGCGAAAAAGTTCCCAAATAGGTCAGGGCAACGGCTAACATAGTTCCAATAAGAATTCCAAAAACGGGCAAGCTGGAATCAAGCACGTCGTTTTCCAGTTGCATATTAAAATCAGGGATCAAATGGCAGTCGGGGTCGAGGCCTACAATCATGCAATTCATGTAGATTTTGTTAAACCGGTTAAGTAAAAGTTTACATATATTGTAGAATCCAATCTAATTACCAGCATAAGTGATGTTTTCTAAAATACATTTTGGAAAATTGGAACGGCCCAAATCCGTATCAACGAAGAAACAGTCAGAGAGATTGGAATATATGAAGAGAACATAGGATGCTTTGACATTAGTGAAGTTGACGTGTTGAAAGGTGCAATTCTCAAACTTCACGTGGTTCATCATCTTTGTGAAAAATGTAAT
>JAAXYW010002185.1:0-16613 GCA_036851895.1 Orthonychiurus folsomi
AGTTATCTTTAGTCTTTAGAAAATATATTACAATTATATACACTTTTTGTAACAAGGTATACTGTGTCGACTTCGGCAACCGTTAATAGTAACGGCAGTACACTGAAATAAAGTGAATTCCCCTGCAAAAAACTACTATAATAATCCAATATAATTAAATTGGATTAAATTTAAATAGTCTAAAATTGTAAATTAAATCCTGTCTGCCGCTGCCGGCCTGTTGTCATAATGTCGAAATAAATGTCTGGAGTATATATATAACTTGTCAGTATTGACAGTCTGGTCTGAGAATTCATTCGACGAATAACAATCATTACTATTCACTACTGCAAGACAGATGTTTAACTTGTAAATATTTAGACTTTAAGGTAAATGTTTTCAAAAGCTAAATGCATATCAATCGCGGCCCAGAAATGAATTAATTCACGTAAGTCCATGGGACGGATCAGAAATTGGAATTCCTGGATCAATGTAATGCGTTAACGCTTATTTCGGACTTTTCTTTGATGTGCAATTTCAATTAAAAGCTTAAAGTCAACTTTTACACTTGTTTTACATTATAAGCATTGTTTTTGTTTTGTCCGAGACCATGGCTTTGTTGGTAGGCGGTTCGACGAACCGAGCTTTTCCATTAGGAGTCATTGACGTTTGATTATGTTCGTAATTTTGTGTTCAACCTCACTGACAAACAGGTCAGTGTAAATTCAAATTGACATCTAACATAATATATTAAGCATGCAGTTTTGTCTCAAGCAAATGATTCTCTCTCCGCTCGATTTTGCTATAAGGCATGTTCTACGACAAAAGTACATATACTAAAATGGGTACAAGTAAATTTCATGTCATTTTTTATTGATATGTACATAACACAAATGCGGACTCCTTTAATTACTTCCAGCTCAAACCAGTGTGCACTTGTAACTCATTTTTGCATCGGGGCGAAATTATCCGATCGGCGCGATAGTGTTGAATAAAATGCTTAACGCTTGGACAACAAGGTTGCTAGATTCAGGATCAGGGCAAGATGTCTGGATTAAAAATATAAATAAATAAAAAATATTCAACCTTTTTAAAACTTGAGTGGTATTAAATTACGGTCGAGTTGGCTCCACAAGAACAAACACCTGTAGAAAAATTACAAGTGCCACTCTCTGCCCCATGGTTGCATGTACAGTCAAACTCACAGACTGAAGAATAAAATGATTCCAGTGGTCCAGGTTGACATCCTAAACCAGTAGCACCTGCTGAAATGAACTTGTAGCGTTAATTCAAATTTCAAGATCAATACTTGAACAGTCTAGTGTTAATCATTGTTGTTAATCAGTACTTGTAACCGGATCACCACAATAACAATTGAAATTGGTTGGATCGCAGGTCCCAGAAACGGCGCCATGTACATTTCTGCAGTCCCAATCACAAGGGAAGACCCCTGGAAAACTGGAAAGTGAAGGTATCGGGCATTGCAGATTTTTAACTCCAGCTAAATAATTAAAAATCCGTTTAAAATGTTACGTTACAATAAGCTACAATTAATAGGTGATTTAAAAACTTACCTTCTGTGCCAACAGCCAAGACCGCAAAAATAGCAAAAATAAGAATACTCATTTTTAATATTTTGGTAGACTTTGTAAACTAAGTAGCAAGAAGTTAAACTTTTTTAGATTGAGCAGCATTAATTAAATAGCTTGCCTTATTTATACTCTGTTGTTTCTATTTAGTTGCTACCGATCGACTGGACAAACGTACACGTACGTGCATTGTGATCAATTCTATTCAACGTTTATTTATTTGTGTGAATTCCATATAACATGCAGTATGCATGCGCATTGTTTGTAAGATCGGGACACGGGTTAATTCATGTGGTCACAAATGGTGTCATCACAATAGCAGCAGAATATAAAACATCTTGCTGTCGAAAACATGTTCTGCAAAATTACACACCATCCAGACATACATTTTTTAACTTTACACGTGGAATTTTCACTTGAATCTATGTGTGCTTGGGCATGCAGAAGTTTCATTCATTTGCGTTCAAATTGTTTCAAACAATTGCATAATCCTCGTATCTCACATTTGCTCTTTCGTCATCAATTGGTGAACTAATTTTGACAAAATCATTTTTGGAGTCGGGTTGAAATTGAGAGAAACCAATTTAATACATTGCGCTTGGCTTGGGAGAACTCAAAATGCCTTATGGCGAAATGTACAACGAATTTATGAAATCCAAATCCTTATGCCGATTCTTGCAGCATAGCAGCGCAGCGTTGCGTTGCCCTATTTGTCTAACGTCTTTATCAAAATCACAACTCGGCCATGCATGCCAACGCTCTTCCTTCCATTTCTTTAGGCCAACTTTTTTTTATTTTCCAAAATTATGAGTTGCAGCTGCAGCGGAAAAGTTGATGAATCCACAAACAGAAGTATATATTGTACTATGCAGTATTAATCAATAACAAATCACTCTTTGCATTTGGGCATGTATTTCATTAATAAATCATCAAGATCAACATCAATATCATAAACCGTTTTAAATAACGTTTACTAAATAACAATAAATTTCTGCAATTCCTTCCACACTTTGTCCTGCGAATTGTTCGTCCAAATAAATACGACTAGTCGTAGACTCTGTATTTCTTAATTAATTTCTTGCTTTCATTGTCACTGAAGACCCTAACCAAAGAAAGCCAGTAGTTTCTTTAAATTAACTCCTTTTGTTGAACTGGCATTAATAACAATGCCGTTTTTTACTCATGATCTCTAGGAATTTTTTAAAATTATCACGATCCTCCCTGCAAGTCCTTTGTAATGCTGGACCTTTGCCTCAAATTTAAGTCATAGTTGTCAATTATAAATTCATTAAGCTATTACCCGTAAAGTAATTAATAGTTAACATCAATAAAATATTTGAAATTTAACAGTATTAGCACATGTTCGACTATTTAAGCTATCAAACGAGCTGAGGATTGACACAATCATTTTTGTCCAGATCGTCATAATGCGGCGGCACTACAAAAAATTAGAGTTACAGTTGAAACACTCAATTTATTGCTTTATTTTTACTCTTGCATTTTCGAGGCAAAACTTACATGTCTCAACAGATGTAGATCGGCTGGATCCAGTAATTGGCAGCGAAAGCATTGAATAGCGGGGACAATCCGTCATTTGGCCAAGTGTAGCAATACCTTTACCGGCTTCATTCACTTGAAGGGTTGCTGGCGTTGGCAAGATTGAATCTTCAGAAGCGGTTAAATTATTTACTTGAGTCTGGGAGGAAAGCTGAACAATTCGACTAGGACGAGTTGTTTCATTAAGAATTTTCACAATTATTGGAAAGTCCACTTTTATTCCGCTGAATTCAGGGATTTCGTCATGATTTACACAGATCTAGGAAAAATTAGAAGTAAATAAAGGAAAAGTTCTGTTGCCAGACCGCAAAAACTCACAGTCAAAGTATGATGAATGCCATAAATCATCTCTGAGCTCCCCAATTGCCAAGGTTTTTCAGAATAGCCCATTGTCGGTACTAGATTTGAAGGAAGTTTGAAGGTTCCAATTACTTTGACTAGGGATCCAATTATGTAGGCTTCGTCGATTTTGTGGCAATAGGTTCGCTCTTTCAAGCCGCCAAGTTTTTTATCAACTTTCTTCCCTTTAACTTTTGCGTATATAGTTGATTGTTTTAGTCGCATCCACAGCGTACTGATGAAAATACTGCCAGTGTGCCACAGTTCGAATGGGATTCTGTCACCAACTTCAAATCCGCACTGCGGAATTGTAAGCTCAAGTTGGCTTCCGTCGTGTGGGCTAACTTCTAAGTGAAATTTCATAGTGCAACTTGAAAGTATTATCAAATTCAGGTCAACTAAATATTTGGCTGTGGCAATCCGAGTTTTTCAAGGAACGCGGATAAATGCTCAGCGCAGGATCCCAAAAATAATCAATATTTCTTAACCCGAATTTCTTCCTGCTTGTTGAGCTTACTGGAAGCAACCTATTTCAGCAAATCTACAAGAAATCCTTAGATTGTACTGATAGAAAATCTGTGTAAAAGAAGTAGTCAAAACAAGTCATTTTGGTGGGATTTAATTATGACAATTGTTTTATTTTAATAATTAATAATATGGCACATTTAAAAATCCAATTCTAATACTGAACCGCTACAAAATAAAGCTGCTTGTCGACAAGACTTGACGACGGCGAACACAAGATGACGAAGGTATAAGCTGCAAGAGTAGATGGTTGTTGGTTAAGTAGAGAGGACGTTGTGAGTTTTAGTAGTTGGAGACGTTCAAACATTAACGTAACATATACTTAACAGTTAACTACATGCACCTAGCCATTAATTAATATTTATCTTAGACAGCTTAACACAACGGACATATAAGTAATATTAGTTTTTACCTGTAACCGGTCACGAACGCACATAATAATTATTATTAACTGTCCATTAATACTTCTTTTTTCAGAGCTTTTCTAACAAAATGTTTCCGTAAAAACTATTGTTTAAATACTAATATTCAATACTAAATTAGTTTATTTTTCATCTTTTTGTGAACGGAATGAGATTTGGTGGTTGTTCTTTCACTTTAAAAAACGTATGGATAAATCGAGAGATGCGACACGATGGTGACGAGGATGACACGAAATGAAACATTCTTACGCGATGTAATGGAGTTTGGAAATGAACAAATTATTTGATGATTGTGCCGATTTCAAAGTACTTGTATGTCGGATTCTCGTAGCCATTGATTTGCATGTTTACAACATGTTTTTCTTCCGGTGATTTGATTCCACTCTCGTCATGTACCCCTGGGCAAGAGGAAGTAGTGTTCACTTCCAAGAATCCCTATATTAAAATATGATTAACTTAGTACGACCAAATATCAACTCGACAATATTCCAAAATCTACATTTTAGTTGTACTGCAACCTACCTGGTTCCTTGGAGAGTTTCGTCTTCGCAAAACAACTAATCCAATGACCTGCATTATATTAATAAACATATTTATAGGGTCCACGAAAACACTTCCTGTGTCGATGAGTTCTTGCTTGATTTTTAACTTGTAAAATAAAATAATACGTACCAGAGTTCCAAACAGAGCGAATCCAGCAAATGCCATAATGAGATAGACATTTTTGTTCTCATTGGAGTAGTACACCTCACGGCGCACGGTAAATGACTGTATTATAATGATTAATTCTAAAAATGTTTTCAATTAATAAGTTTTAGAAGTCTCCCACTTACTGGTTCATGATGCTCAAGCCCATCGTTCTTGCGATTAGAGATGTAATCATGCTCACTCCTGTACAATTTGACATCATCCGTGCCATCCAATTCATTGAATTTGTTATTGATTTCCTCAGTGGTTTGCCTGTACTCAGCAGTTGTTGAAGGTGAGGCGGTAGTGCTTGGCTCCAGAGTAGAGGACACCGTTGTGAGGACAGTTTTACCAGACATACTATTCAAGAGAACTGTGTCAGTATCCCGGGTGGAAGTAAGAATGGAGTTGTATTTCAGATCGTTGAGTCCTTGAAGAGACAGAATGTAGTCCTCAATCAAAGGTTTCAATTCAGCAGATAAGTGGATGTACCTAGAATAAATGACAATCAAGGTTAAATTACAAAATACTAAAGAATTTGTTGAAGCCAAATGGCAGATTGGGTTTTTATTGCAAATTTTAGTAATATTATACTAATTTCTCTCACCGCCCCAACATTGTCAACGACTCATGCACAGTATTTGTGATTTGCTCCAGACGGTCCAATGTGTACTCGAAAATGTCTTCATTGTTCAAATTATTCTTGAAGTACAAGATGGTGTGGTGGCGATCCTTATTCAAATACTTCATCAACTTCTCAAGGCATTTCCTCACCTTGCGAGACTAAAAGCACAAAAAAAAAGTAATTATGAAAGAACTCCAGAACTGGTATTTGGTAATTTATGCAATAAAAATATTTGTGGCGCACGACTTGTGGTCTTTCATTCAAACTTTTGGTGTAGCATTCCATAGCTTCTCGCTTCTTCTCATTCAAATGAGACAAAATCCTTTGTCCATGAATGGAAATGAGTTGCTTCTTCTCCGCCAAGGACTCTTCTTCCAAACTTTTGACTGTCTTTTGGAATCTGATTGTAAGTGAAATTCTTATAACAGAATTCCAAAACTCAAAAGCAAATGAAACCAAACTCTCATACCTGAGTGTAACGGTTTTCTTGAATTCTTCTGCTCCAAGTGGATCATTTGTTCTCATTGCTTGGTACCTGTCCTCAAGTTTGTTCCAATCGTTCATGATATTGTTAATACGGTTTTTGTGCAACTTATTTAGACGCTCCTTTGCTTCAATGTAATTTTGATGTTCATTCAAAATATTGAAGTTTTGGAAGTACGGATCCGCTGTGGGTTTTGGGGTTGTCGTCGTTGTTGTTGTGGTTGTTGTTGTCGATCTGTCCACTGTTGTACATAATAAAATTAATGTTAAAGCACTGTAGACTGATGTAGTTTACAAAGTTAAATGCTTACAATCGTAATCATCATCTTCCTCGTCGTCATCGTCGTCGTCATCGTCATCATCCTCATCGTAGTTGTCAAGGCCGTCACCATCGGAGTAGTCGTATTTCTTGTTAGTAATTTTCAATTTGTTGTCCGGATTTGGACAGCAAACGAATTCCACACCAGTAAACAGACTGATTCCGCACGGAAGAAGGACAGCGTAGGACTTTAAGTACATGTTTTTATTGTAACAGTTCTTGTAGGCGGTGTTATTCCATTCATTGGAGCTGATGCAAAGTGATGCGTTGTGGATGTGATCAAAGAGACAAGGGGAAGGAACCAGAAGAGCATCTGATTGGAATGGTGATTCTAATAAAAAAAACAATTATTAGACATAGTTTCGTCACTGCCTTCGAGGTATCTGTAAGCATTCTTAATTACCGAGGCATCTGTAAGGTTTAATCCACTTCGTCACAAATTCCCCACTGCACTTGCCACTGCCCTTTGCGCTTTTGTCCATCAGTTGCACTTGACCGTTGCTCATATAGCAAACCTCGACTTGTGTTGAGTGCGTGGACTCAACAATATTGTTGATATCTTTGCTGGGATACATCCGTTGACAATATTTCAAGATGTCGATCTTGTTACTCATACAAGTCTGGTAATTCGGGTCGATATTCCAGTTTCCATTTTCAGACATAAAGTTATTAATAGCGAGCCGATTGTCATTGTCCAGACCATCATTAGGACAGATGGTCGTTATCTAGGCAATAGTAAAGAGAGCAAATTAATTTCTGGTGAAGTCCCTAATCCTAGTCGAGAGTAAAAATTACAGGGCTTAAAAAGACTGATGCAGAGAAGACAGCAGACTTGCTGGAAAGTGCTAACTTAATTTGCAGCAAATGGCATCTGCAATTTTTGCGTAACTGATACTATCCCACCGCCCACAATACAGAGACCGAGACTCCGTAGCAAAAAAGATTCAAAGAATGCATGCAGCACGACTTTTTGAATACAATGGGTTAATCAAAATTGTGAGAAATAATATTGTTTAATTGTTTGCATGGACTTCTAGTCAGTCAACAATTAATTACTGGCGCCGCCTCGTCACTTTGCATTCTTAAAATTGCTTGATTGATTGCTTATTTTCCATTTTTAGATTACGAATACAAAAATGACATTTCAGTTTACAGGAAAAAATAAAGGTGTAGTCAAACCCCTAGCAAGGGAAGTTACTTGACCACATACATGCCCAAGGTGCGGTCCCCCAGAGGGGGGCCAGACCGGCTATACCTGCCAAAGTGTGGCCCCCGCGAAGGGGGGCCAGACCGGACCTTAACTATAGGGTGCATGGAGAAATTGCCTTCTCCAGACCCGGCCAGGCTACACCAAACTATACCCCTTGGGCATGTGTGCTTGACCACCGAGAAGTAGGGCAATTTTACAGAATTGAATATCAGAAATCAAATCAAGATAGGGAAATAATTATTAACCCCAGACCACACCATGTTGCCCATGTTGTTCTGCTCTGCTAAAAAATGCATCAAAGTAGCCATGCAACAATCGTTGCGTTGTGTAGAGAATCTTTTTTAAATTACAAGTGACATAATTTGTCTCTAAATCAAATTAAATTGCTCTACTGTAACCCATCCTTCTCGAGTTCACTTGTCCGGGCCAGCAGAACAGCAAAATTAAATGGGAGAAATTGCAATAAATCTAAAGCCTTGGTATATTATATATGTAGATTCAAAATGTTCCTGAATATTCAAGCACGTGTCCATAATAGCTTGGCAATTGAAACTCAAAACGGATTATTGTGAACAATTTATAACCATGTTGATTTAGCATTTTATGAATATGAATGAGATATTTAAAAGAGCAGATCGTATGAGCCCTAAAAAAATTATCCGAATTTGCGAACCACAAAAGCAAAACGTCAGACCCGTCATCTGCTCATCTACGGAACAGGTGGTTGGGAATAAATATTTAATTAGAATGAGAATTCCCTGCGTGTAGCGTGTGAGAGCTTATACTGACCGCAATGTAAATACGCCCAGTTGCATTGTGGTTGTGCTCTTTTAATTCGTATTTGAATTCACCTCATTGAATTAGCTTTGTCTCACCTGCAGTATCTAGCTCCATTGTTTCATGCTAATCTAATCATTAATATCCTCAAATTATTATTTACCTGTGGTTCAAAGTGGACCTTTCTGACACTCCCTGCGGCAGGGCTGGAATACTTGCTGATGGAATACTTGCTGTTTTTATTTTCATTCTCAATATCGATAATATTATTCTTATTCTTGTTGATATTATTCAAGTCCAGGGCGCCGTTCACCTTTATGAAAATGAAAGTCAAGGGATTACATACCCACACAGTACAACCTTTCCCAAAAATACTCCCACGAACGGACTTACCGTAATAATAATAGCTGCGACGAAGTACAAAACAAGTTTCCGTCGATGAATCATTTTGAAGTTTTAATTCCCACGGTTTTAAAGGAGCCCCGCTAAACCCTTTCCACACACAGATTTAGTTGAAATTGATAGTTGACCTTTGCCGTGTCCGTTTGTCACTATTTTTAATCACATTCTCTACTCGACGACGACGTACATAAGTAGGTGAGATGTCCGTGGGTTTTTTTGGGTAGGAAAATGGTGGAAAGTGGTTATTTGGTTGGGCCCAGGTGTGTCCTATGCTTTTCCATCGTATAGTGGAGTCGAGAATCTTCCCCCGTATTTGGCCATACCCAAAATCCTTGCCATCTCTCCCCCTTGAACGGACTCCTCCACTCCATTTCCCATATCCACGCATGATTCATCCACCAAAGACGGCACTATTGATTTCCCCCTTCTCTCACCTCTTTAAGATGCAGATCCAATCCTATGTTGGACAAAACCCAAGGACACCACACCACCAAAACAAATACAGTCAAATCCAGCCACACCATGCGCAGATCTTTATGCTCTGCGGAATATTAACAGGATTTCCCCATTGTTTGGCACAAAAATTTATGATTCGAACTACAATTTTGTAAAATATAATGTGGATTTTCCCCTTGGCTTGTAAAAATTAAGTGCGCTAGGACGCGACGCCGTGCTTCTTGGGAATTTGTTGGAATGACTACTTCAGCAGTTCTAGCGTGTTTTATTTGTAGAATAATAATTATCTTAGATTGTACGCCGCGCCGGGAGCGGGACAGAGGGACCGGAACATAATTTTGAGGATTTTCAAATAAAATGGATAACCGAGACCGAGGAGCGTCAATTAATTCTAGCTAGGCTGAACTCCTGAATTGTTTACGAAGCAATAGCCTATAGAGAGTGTGGCTATGTTGATCGCGAAAATGAACCTAAAATAGATTAACAATATTTTATGACCAGTGCATCCATTTTCAGAAAAGATTGTTTATAATTTTGGGCTAATAAATCAGGAAGCATTATGGAAGTGCCACTGCCAACGTGCGTTTGTTATATTTTGGCTATCATTCAATTGATTGAGCCTTAACTTCTCACCCTTTGGAATTGAAGTTAAATGTCCGGATTAACAATTCCCCGGTCATTCGCCTTTGACCTATTTCTGGTTCTAATAAAGCCGCTTAGTAAGGTGTTTATGAGGCCAGTGAGTCAATTATTTATCGTCATTCAGGAACTCGACGTCAACCTCTTGTAAAGCATTAATAAGCTTTCCAAGAAGTCACCAGACAGAACAGTTCCTTTCTGATTAAGAATGCGGGGGTCCGAAAGTCAAAAATGCAACAACGCGTATGCAGACGCATCTCGGTTACATTTCTTGTGGTATTAAGTGCAGTTTTGTTATCAGGTACTGCTCAGAATAGTGGGAATAACCAAATTAATTCAAAACCGAAGAAAAGCCGTGTTTTTGCACCAAATGATTTGGTGATACAAGTACGCAACAAGCCAAAAAGATTCAAGCGCCCGTGCTGGGCACCAACAACACCAAAAGCAAAAGCGGTATACATAAGAAGCTGATGGCCATAAAATACAGGCGTCAATTATTTTTTGTCAAATCGCAGCTTGTTGAGTTGAGATTTTATTTTCTTCCTTTAATAGCCGGTGCTCAAAGCAAGACGAAGACGTGACGTTACAGCATGGTCGGGGTCAGCGATGACGGACAGCTTTCCAGCTAGTACGTCAACTGCCAATTATTTTTCCAATGCAATTGCGCTGATTGAAAGTTGACGTGTGCACTTTTGCGTCTATTATTGTTTATGAAAAGCACTGTACCGCGTATTGCAAGCAAACAAAACGGCATAATATTGGATTGTTATAAATTTAAATCTCAAACATGTGTTTGATTTGATTTCGGTCCGATTTGACTAGGTACAAAAAGAAATGGGGTTGGGGTGCGAGTGAAACGGGACATTAGCATTACCACTTCAAAACCGAATCGTTGCCAAAGATTCATGCTCTACGTAAAAAATCATCGACCTAAGAAAGGATGGGGTGTGAAACTAGCACCAGCAAATTGGACCGAAAAAGCGGATAAAAAGGAGTTGGGTAAAATATAGATTTTGTAATTTCAATGTGAGAAATGGTCGGGTGGGGTACTTAAAGATTGGGTTAATTTTACTGAAAATTTGTGATTAAAATTTGATTATTTATCTCCAGCTTTCAGAATGTTTTAAATTTTTTTACTACATTGCTGAAAAAAAGTTGTCTCCCTATAAACTCATTCATCTTCATCATACTAGATTCATGACACGAGTTTTTCCTGGATTAGAAATAAATTTTTAATGTAAGGGACGCTGAACACAAGTAAATTTTGATGCATCGGCGAGCAATAAACAGGTCAAAATCGAATATTATTTATCTAAGATCTAAATATACAGATTGAACGCTAGTGCAATAATGGAGTTAAATTTAATCCACTCATGAAATAAAATAAAAATTAAAAAAGCAGGGTATTCGATATTAGTAAAACGCCCGAGGTTTTCGGATTATCGGTAAAAACGTTAACCGCCCTAATAAAACAAATTTCTCTTCTTGATTGATACTATTATTGATAGATGTGACGCCAACTGCTCAACTTTGTACATGATTCCGTCGCGTCAATAAATCGAATCCCAAGTAAGTCGTTTTAATTACTTGCACAGGATATTTTATGCGAATTTACGCCAATGCGCAAATAATCGGACTTGGTATACAATTACAGTACAAATATAATATATACAATACAATACATCGGACTTTGCAGCATTGCATTGCAGTGAATTTTTCTGTTTGTATGTTGTCTTGTCCCAATTTAATTGATAGAAGAGAAAATTGTGGAGTTGTAGAAACTCATGTTTACTAATATTTGACAAAAATATTTGCGGTTGATTTTGATTTTGAAATCAAGAATTAACTGGCCATTATAGGTGGTCTAACGTTATGATTGACTGTACTGTCTCAAAACAAGTGTCTCGATATTTGATTGAATTATTCTCAGCTGATTCTCCAACCTTTTCAAATCCTCTTTAACTACAAAATTTTCCTTGAAGGAATTGGATTTATCTAATGAATTTTGCTCCTTCAGGCGGATGATGGCGGACTTCAGCTCTTCTGGTAGCCGTTTATCGTCTTTGTCATTTGGGTGGAAATAAAAGAAGCACCTGTATAAGTCCATGGAAAGCATTATCATTACCAATGGCACTCAATCACATAACATTATTGTGTTGCTACTTGTAATAGCTGGGAGCTACAACTACACTTTTGAGAAGAAGATTTCGAAGTGATGATGGCAAAATGTACAGAAATCGCTTTGAAAGGATGAAAGATTCTAAATATGCAATGAGTTCCGCCTGTCTCGCCAATTTCTTCAACTTCGCCGTACGATACAAACCCTATTAGATAATGTACAGCAAACAAGTAAAATCAACTTATTTTGGCCACATCAGTTCAAACGAAAAAGGTTACCTGTATATCATTGACAGCCAATCCTACCAAAAGATTCATTAGAACAATGGAAAGAACAATGACGCATGTTGTGTGAACAATGTTTGCCGTTAAAACGCTAGGCATTTGGGACTTTATATCCACTGGTGACTGAACGTCGTACAAAATATACTCCAAATTCACATCTCCAGTCAAGATGCGAATGAGTTTCAAAAGAATCTCAAAAAATGACCCAAACGTTTTCTCCTGCACATTTCACAAATTGACAAAAAATTGATGAGGAGAATTTCGAGGTAATTTGCAATTGCACTTACTGCCGGGAAGAGTATGGAGAATGACATTGCAAATGCTATAAATATGCAAGCATACACAATTATGAATGTGACAAAATTAGATCCGACCTGTAATTTTAAAAAAAAAATCAAATAATTAAACAACAGGTTTGCATGTCATACTAGTCATATCACAAACGTGCGTATATGTTTTTAACCTTCACAAGCATTTGGACGTAGAGGCCAACAGACGGAAATCTCCCAATTTGGATAAACATGAGTCCCCAAGCCAAACATACTCCAACCTAGAAAATGTTAATAAATTAGTGCCGGAGTTATAATTCACAAGAATACTTATTAGACATACCGCTGCGATCGGGTACTGGAGCCGCAGAAATTCCCTTTGGTTTGCTTGAATCAAAATGGAAGGGGGAATTAACGAAATCGATAGGGTTGCAAGGAAGAAGGCTAATCCCCATTTCTCCTGGCTTCTGACGTACGCTCCAGGACATTGGGCAAATTGTATCAATTCTTTTATAATATTACATGCACTCAAAATAATTACAAATCCCCAAGTGAACTTCTGAAAGACCGAGTTCAGTCCGCATTCCACTTGATCACCTGTAACAGGTCAATTAAATGTGTGCATATCAAATTTTACTGAGTTATCTTACCAGGGACAAACAACAGTGTCAGATTCATGACCGTAAAATTGAATTGTTCTATCTTCCCTTCTGTAGTAATGCCATTTTCAGGCATCTTTGTGCTAGACGCTTCTATTGCCATTTCTGGGGTTGTCATTTCTGTGGTTGTCATTTCTGTGGTCACCATTTCTGTTGCTCTGTTGGTCATCATTTCTGTTGTTGCATTTGTACCAGCTATGCTACTAGTTGCGTTTGCCATGACTACCCTATAAGGGCAGCGAACTTTGTACATTTCCAGAATAAAGGAACTGTAAGACAGCACCAGTATCAACTGGTAATGCGGGTGTAAACAAAAGAAACAAATCAATACCAACAACATTTTACCGGTTAAGGGTTAGGCTTGGCCATACCTGCATAATAAAGGACAGCAAAAAGAATTTGCGAAGTCGTTGCCACTTCAATTGCAGAAATGCTTCGACCAATGGATGTAGCAATACATCTTCTTCTCCGTGATTCAAAAAGCTTCTGAGAAGATCCGTCTCAATGCGGACATCATCACCTGCGGAACCGCGCTTTCCTTTCCTTTCTGTTCTTTTTCGGACAGGCTTGGTTATTTGATTCGGCACTAGGGGTCTACAGGTATCCCCAGAATTTGGAAATGTAGAATTAAAGCGAAGGCACATGGCGAGCTATAAAATATTTCCTAATATGTTACGTAATGTCTTGTGAAATATTACTTACGAGAAATCAAGTTT
The DNA here is from genome assembly GCA_036851895.1 of Orthonychiurus folsomi. Lineage (NCBI taxonomy): Eukaryota > Metazoa > Arthropoda > Collembola > Poduromorpha > Onychiuridae > Orthonychiurus > Orthonychiurus folsomi. The sequence goes on from JAAXYW010002185.1 coordinate 14,057, forward strand.
AACATTTGCTTTATAGTTAATATTTGTAATTGTAATCGAGTCATTCAGATATTGCTTGTATATATCCATTGCACCTGGAACTCTTCTGGTAAATAGCATTAATCCAGTCTGGCGGGCCATGTTTCTACAAATTTTATACATGTAATTATACTCATACTAAAGTTACCAGAACGTAAGCTTAATTGCTGACCTGATGGTAAGATCACTCCCGTGTCTTAATAATATAGAAGCGCTTCCCGGGACTTCTTTAATTGACGCTATATGTAGCGCAGTGTATCCGCAGTGATCTTGTAAATTTACTTTAGCGTGGTGTGTCAAAAGCAACTCCAAGCATTCATTGTGTAATTCTCCTAATCCACTTGATATTAAGTTAAAGAGTAAAGTAAGATATTATGTTGAAGATGTACCCTTTCCGACTGCATAAAATAATGGTGATCTTCCCTCCTTGTCCGTAATGTTAGGATCCGCTCCAGAAATCAGAAGAAACTCTGTTAATTTGGGATTCTCAAACGCTGCAAAGTGAAGTGGAGTGAGGCCACGAGAATTCCGAGCATTCATTGCCGATCCAGCATGTACAAGTAATTTACAGGATTCCGTATTATATTCTTGTGCCGCCACATGTAACGCTGTATTTCTTTCAGGGCCCTGGAAAACCAGAGAAGTACCCCGAGCGATTTTAAATGCAATTCTTATAAACCAAACAGGGTCTTACATTTAACAATGTCACATCAGCGCCATGCTCCAATAATAATTTGATCAATTCTGGATTATCAATCGTAGCAGCAGCCACGAGATGCAATGGTGTTTCAGAAAATATAGCAGTGGCCGATTGCTTGGCTCCATTTTCCAACAAAACTTTGACACACGCATAATGCCCCTCTGAACAAGCCCAGTATAATGCGGTCCTTCCATTTTCATATCCAGTGTTAATATCTGCATTCCATTTTAGCAAGACTTTTAAAGTTTCTACACATCCAGAAGATGCTGCACACATAAGAGGAGTTGCAACATTTCCTGAATCCCATACCTCAACTTGAGCCCCTGATTAAAAAAAAATTAGAATCCGAAGGTTGATAAGTTGTTGGGCTTAGATCAAATTTTAAATCCCACCGTTTTCTAGTAAGATTTTGACAGCACATGAATTCCCGCAAGCAGAGGCCAAATGGAGTGCAGTTCGTCCAAGCTCATCCGTGCAATCAATAAAATTCTTATGTCCGGCAGCGTTTTGAATAACTTTTGTGATCACATCCGCTTTGTTTTCCAGTGATGCATCAAGAAGCATTTTTTCAAGCGCTGGTAAGCTTGACCTGTGTGCAGGATCAGCAATACTATCCCGACTCCAAAGAGTTCGCCGCATATTGCATTGACTCTCTTCTCGTCGCAATGTACATATCTCCGATTCATCGTCTGATGCATCAACGCCTTGTTCCATTTCCAATAATTTGTTTTCTGCATCGTAGAAATTAGTTGCGGACGTCTCTCGGCTGTTGGTCCTGAACAATCTGGGCTTCTTTAGCCTTTCAGTAAAATTATAATTATAAATTCAAGATTACCAAGTTCGCAACGTGTCTGCACTTCGATGATGTGAAAGCATATTTTGGGGTATCCAAAGAACGAATACCTTCGTTTAAAACCCTTAAATGGGGTTGCACCAGGTGAACGGGTTGATTTCTGCTTGTCGTTTGCAGCCTCCAACTCTATCTCTCCTTCCAGAATTGAAAAGCAATTCCGAAATTGCCGATTTCTAATAGACTTTGCTGAATCTCCTGACGCGACTGAGTCATCACATAAATTGGCTAACGATGATGTTCCAGGCCTTTCAGTGGCTGGGCGGCTGATGTACCCGCCAGCAGCAGGCACATTCAGACGATCCTGTGAGTCCATTCCAGTAAATAGTACGTAGACGTGAATATTAGGAACACAAAAAAGGTCAGGCAACAGGTTAAATAATGAGAGCAAAAGGAGTTGAGTTACAGTAACTATAAATGACGAATAAGGAAAAAGGAAATGAAACGAGACCGAATTTGGGGATAGATGGACAGGATGTGGCAAACGAGTGGCCAACAATGATAAGAACTGGTTGAACATTTAGGGCTTATAAATCAAGCGTTTTGCAATCAAAATTTGGCGGAAATGCTAACAACCACAAATTTAAAGACCAAAACAAGTGATTTTCTAAAGTTCTTATGCATTAATTTTGAGGTTCTAGCAAATGCCCTATAACTAGTACAAGCGCGCCAGCCTGCTTCGCAGGCTGACCTTGCATATGGTACCTCATTAAAATTTTGTACGAAAACGCAATCACACAAAGTCACAATCCACCGAAAGTAGGGAATCATACAGGGTGTTTCAGAATTAGCGTTCACACTTTGGAGGATCATAACTTCGGAACTATGTGTCCCGCTAACTTGGTTGAACTACCATTGGAAAGCCCATGCGATTTTAATTTAAGTCCATCATTTTTTACTTCGGGTTTGACCTTTTCTCTGTTTGTTTGTGGTCAGCCAAAATAAAACACAGCTTTTTCGCATGGTTGCTAATGGGAATTTGAATTTTT